>BSBM01000468.1:1772500-1805000 GCA_027924585.1 Larix kaempferi | reverse complement strand
TAATCAGTCATCCATGTTGTCGTTTTTCCCTTAGCAAATTTTCTCATTCCTAGAGTTTGTGTCATGGTGTGCATCAAATTACTCCGAAGTCGAGTGAACTGTTATGAATGCTGCAAAAAATAGAATTGTTTGATGGATAGAACCCCTGCTCGTGAGAGATGCCGTAGAAGTCCCTGTGTCCAAAATAACTGAACTTGAGAGTTTTTCTGAAAGATCAATTATTGACCTATTTCACTAGTCGTCACCTGATACTAAGCAGATTTTCATGGCCTCCTACCTTAAACCAGATTTGGAAATCACTGAAACTCCTTATCCTTTAGATGTCAGTCTTTTCAATGAGAATACCCAACTTGTCCTTTCCCTTTTGGCTTTTTTTTTAGGTCTTGATACAGATGCATGGGTGACTGAGTTTCAATTAAGTTTGCTATTTAGAATGAACATGTTAGTTCACCTGCAGCTGAAGGTAGTTAGATACCCCGTCTTAAGTTTGAAGAATTTTTGGCTGAAAGGATTAATTTGCAAATAGAAAATTTCCATGCCTTAAGGCAGTTTAGGTTTCAATCCCATCTCATGAAGATGGTTATGTTCGCCAGTTGAGAAGAAATACTTTTTTCCGAAGATAATTTTCACAAATCCAGTGGAGGATAATATGTTCAATTATATGAATTACATGTTATCAGAGATATACAACATGATTTTTGGTGAAATTATTCCATAGATTTCCCTTGCAGATCATATTGAAATAAGAGTTATGGTGAAAGAGATGACAATCTACGATCTTCCAACTCCTGATTAGTGGACTAATGTAGAGAAATTTGGGAAAATGAAGTACACACTTCGTACTTTAAAGTATCCATTGGATTTTACATCAAATGAAGACTTCAAAATATTTTTTCAAAAGAAATTTGTAATATTTTTATGACTTTGACTCAAATGATATTTGGCAAGTTTAGTTAAGTTATTTCAGTTTTAGTTAAAAGAAGCAGATAGGTTTTGCTTCAAAGAAGTTTTGTATAAAGGACAATGAAAGTTATTTTTGAAAGGGTTGGAAAATTTTTGAGAGACAAGAATTTTGTATCGAGTTGATATATTTTGATATAAAAGAGCCATACAATGAAATAACATATTTTTACAGAATCAGACATTCATGTGTTGATCAGAGTTGCAGTCTGTATTTTCCTTTTCTTACATGTGCATGTTTACTCTCCTTCGTTATATCTTCCATTATGTTTTATATTCTATGCTCAGATGAAAGTTTATAATAAGTTGAGATTCATATATGTATGCCTTGACTTATCAGGTCTGAGTATCCATTTACTTCTCTAAAGTTGATAGTGGATTCATCTAAAACGGTTCCCGTTATTGATGGACTGTCTATGTTTCTTTCTAAATCACCTACAAAAATCTCTGACTGTAATGTGACGACTACCTTGCCTCTGTGACAATATTTATTGTTGTCTATCTGCTTGTATAAAGACTTCTTAATTTTGACTCCATGCCCAATGATTCTTGTGTGAATTTCAACCACATACTTATTTTGAAAAACCCCATTTATTATCTTTAGCCATTTATATATTTTTTGAGAGAACCCTCTTTGGTAGGGAAAAGGCTAATTTCCCTCCTAAATGTTGGTTTGAAATAGTTACCTTAGGTTTATCCTTCTACAACCAAAGGGTAAAATCTGAGTGCTAACATTTTGGCGTCGTTGCCGAGGAACTAAGGTTTCATTTTCCCTGGGAAGAACGACATTGCAATCAAATTTCAGTGGGAAAAGAAGTTTGATATTTTTAGTTGGTTGTATCTTGCCCTGGCGACTTCACGTTCAAAATTTTCAGTTTTAAGAAGGCGACTCAAAGAAAAGACATTGTGGCTTTCAGAAGAATCTCTACGAGGGAGAAATCCAAGTTCACAGTTGTTCTCCAGTGTAAAATGTCCAGAAAGACTCTTAAAGAAGAACAAAGGAAAATATAAAGAAGCTACTTCTCAAACAATAAATTCTTTTCCTACTTTTCAAGAAAAGTTATTAGATGATGAAATGTTGATATAAGTGAAAGACCTTTGTTTAGAACTAAATCATAATCGGATTTGAAAGAAACTGAGGTTGATCAAGATAGTTTTGGAAGTATTCTTTACAGTCAATTTGGGAAGGTTTACAAAGGTATGAAAGGGAAGAATCTAAAAAATCTAAGGCTCAGAGAGTACCCTTAAGGAATCAGAACGTTGCTCAAAATATTTCAAATACTCAAAATCCTCCATTAGTTCCACCAGTGGTAATGGCTGCTAGGTTTGCTCCCCTTTCCTTACTAGCTGCTTTACAGGACCTTCCCCAGAATTATGCACAAAGGATTATACAGTTTGATGGGGAGGGAGATATTACAACACAAAAACATATTGATAAATTCAGTGATTTTATAGACCTTGAAGAAGTAGACCATGATGATGCAAAAATGTGACTGTTAGCCCAGAGTCTTTCAGGAGAGGTCAAAAAATGGTTCAGAACTTTAGGTGCAGGATCAATTGCTACGTATAATGATTTTGTAACACTTTTTATTGAGCAGTGGGAAGATAAAAAGAGTACCTCACAAATATTAACACAGTATAATAATTTGAAGAAGGGGGGTTTTGAAACAGTCCAATAATTTTCTGCAATATTCATGAGGGTTTATAATTCAATTCCTGTTGATTTTAAACCATTGGTAGGAGCTGCCAAGTTGAATTATGCAGATGCATTTAAAGATGATTTCTCTTGTACATTGAGGGAAAGAAGGTCAGCTAATTTATCAAATATGATGAGAGATGCAGTGGAAGTGGAGGTTAATCTGATGGCTTCTGGAAATATAAAACAAAAAATTGACATGGATAGAAAAAAGATTAAAGAAGATAATCAACTTTCAACCTCTTCTTCTAATGATGCCAAATTTGAAGCCATGATGAGAACTATGGAAATATTAATAGATAGATTGGCATTGGACAATAGAACTCAAAATAGAGAACAACAAGAAGCACCCATTAGAAACCCAAATTTCAAAAGGCCGATTCCCCCACAAATTAGACAAAGAGATCAAAGAGATCAAAGGAATCCAAGAAATGAATAAGATAATCCAATGAGACCTCCATTCCCTGAGAATTATGTAAATGAAAGTGATGAAACAGAGTTAATGGAGAGTGAAATATATCATTTTGGAGATTTGGATTCAGAGATATTTTTTACCAAAATGGAGCATGATATGTTTTCTACACACGGAGAATGCAACATTTTGGAGTCAGAAAATGAATAGTATCAGATTGGATATCAAAATGCAATAGATGATCTTCAAAGGAAGATAAGTCTCAGAAATAGGAATGTAATGGTGGATAAAGGAAAAGGTCAAATAGATAAACCCTCTACTAGTCAGAACAAGAAGAACAAAGAAAATGAAGATGTAATGAAAAAGATCCGAGAGAACAAGAAAGAAATGACTAAAGAAAGTTATAAGAATCTTGTTCCTTTCAATTTGCAGAATGAGATAGCTAAAATCAACATCTCCATACCTTTTAATGAAATTTTGAAAAACACTGAATATAAAGAACAGATTTCTAAAATGGTTGGAGGTCAAATACAAATGGAACCAGACACATTAGAATTGAACGATGATACTCCAATTATTCATATGGGTTCAAAGATGGAAGATAATAGTGTGAATGCTATTCCACCTTTTTATATAAACCTGAATATTCATGATAATGTTTTGCATAATTGTATGCTTGATTCTGGTGCTTCACATAATTTGATGCCTAAAGTTGTCGTAGAAAGTTTGGGTCTAGAGATAACAAGACCATATAAAGATTTATTTTCTTTTGATTCAAAGAAAGTAAAATGCTTGGGGTTAATCAAAGATTTGGTGGTAAATATTACTAAATTGCTAGTCAAATGAGTTGTTATGGATGTGGTTGTTGTTGATATTCCACCGAAGTTTGGCATGTTGTTATCTAGATCATGGGGCATCAAAGCTCAAAGGAACCTTGAAGATGGATATGTCATTTGCTACTATTCCAGTTCTCGGGGAGCATAGGAGATTGTATTCTGAAAAAATGCTTGAATATGTGGTAAGTCACAGAGATGAACTTGGGACTCATTCTATATATGCAGTAGATACAGACTTGGGATCTTCAATTGTTTACAAAGATGATCATTTTGAAGAAAAAATAGATTTGATTAAGCCAAAAGAAGATAATTTTCCAAGCAAAGAAGAAAATCTGCTAAGAGAAAAGGTGAGAAAAGAAGGTACCTGGATTTTGCATTTTGATGGATCCATGAGAAAGAAGGTGCTGGTGTAGGCGTTTGGATAATTACACCAGATAGAGAATTTTTTATGTTTTCCTTTAAGTTGGCTTTTGAATGCACAAATCATGTTGCAGAATATGATACAACCCAAACATAAGAGATAGACATATCCTAGCAGCAGCTTCTCCTCCTCCACAAGTGCGCCACTCTCCCAAGAGTGTGAGAGAGAAAATAGAATGATCAAATAGAGTGCCTCCCGCACTCTAGTTATACTTGACTTGACTTGCCTAATAACCTTTACTAGGTCGGCCTTAACTTAACCACATAACATAATGTTGACTGGGCCGACACCCAATAGGGTTGTTTAATAACCCTTCGACCCACATGACGTATACAGGGCCGACCCCAACAAGGTGGTCTAATAACCCATCAAGTATAAGTTACGAAACTTACAATATAGATGACGACACTTCCGTATAGAGGAATAATAAAATCTCTCTATAGGAATACAAACACTTCCGTATAGAGGAATAATACCATCTCTATAGGAGTACAATATACATATATGAAATACATTCCGAAGTTACATATACATCAATAATGCTCCCGGGAAAGAATTACCTTGAGGATACATTCCCGTAGGCATCGTATTGGAGACTATGGGCCACAATGGATTCTAGTAAAGACCATGACCTTGACCAATAGGATAGTATTCTCCTACAAATTGATTCATAAAAGGATGAACCAGTATTTACATAGAAGGGACCCCTTGGGAAGGGAAAGCAATATTCCCAAAATTTCCCATAGGATTGTACATGTTTCCCCCTAATGAAGGGGGAGGCATAAATCCATCTGATGGCGGAACCCCAGTCGAATGGTGACCATACATTCCCACCCAAGGGGAAAATGAACTAGGACGAGGATGTGCCATAAGACAGGAGTTCGTAGGGACTGGTCCAATAGAGGATAAAGAAACATATTGAATATACGTAGCGGAACCACTGCATTCATGGTCACTACCACCTACAAAAGGATTAAAAATAGTATTAAGTGCTAACAAAGGGGGAGGCCATCCCCCGAAAAAAGGAGAAGTAGGAGGGATATGACCACTCCCAAATTGATATGCAATGAGGGGGGTTGAAATGCATCTAAACCCAACACAAGAGATACTACTATAACCAGGTATTGAAGATGGTAAACTAGATGAAATATGGGGCATGCCAAATGAAAATGGATTAGTGGTTTCAGGAATCGGTGAAGCATCACTGCCCGATGATCCCAAGGAGAAAGTGGATACATGATCGAAAGACCAAAAATTATTACAAGGATTCGTACTGATGGGTCGCGATGAACCAACAACATGAGGGTTAGTAAACAGGGGAGTCCTTTGAATCCAAGAGACAGAAAAAAGAGGACTCTCATGGAATCCTCCACCCCCTGTTGATAGCGAGGTCGAAGGGATCCCCGATGTATTAGATGTGGAGTTGATAGTGAGAATTCTCTAAAGCTCATGGTGAGGTAAATAAAAGCCACCAATGATCTCTCTGTGCCTCTTGTGGCAAGGCTGCATAGGGTCACCGGGTGGTAGACCTGCAAAACAACCAGAATGACGGATAGCCGGAACTCGATCCACGATGACTCCAATGAGTCATCAAAACCAAAATCAATCCCTAATTCCAACTAGCTGACAACAAGCACACTCCTAGAGAATGTATGCCAATATGCATGCAAACATAGAGAGGGGATAAGGGACTCCTGGCACTATAGAAGGTATGCCTTTCCCAGGAGGGGCATGAGGCTCTCGAACTACATCCGGAGGTAACATATCTAGTTAAAAGGGCCCTCAACTTCAATGCATAAATCAATGTATTGTCCAACCAATATCTGGCCCAAGACACTCATAGAATAACCCCTGCAAGTACCCTGTGCGGTACCTAGGAAAGGAAACTATGGTCACCACGTATAACCAATTGCTCATGTGAATAATCAAAGGTTGGATCCACCATATGGGTAGGGTCGAAAATTCCAAAGGTCAAGAAACACCTAGGTGCTCCAAGAACCCCTAGATACGAATAAACCCAGGATATATATCCAACGGTAGGAAGGTCGTGGACAGCTATCTCCTCAATCGAATTTCTCGTCACCTTGTGATTAACTTGTGTGTAAGGAGGGCCTCTTGAGAACACCAATTATACAATGGGTTTCACTACTCCTTGGTTAGACACATAATGTTTAGTTTCATAGTCTTGGATAATTTTACTCATATAATCCTATTCCAAGACTCGAAAACCTATACTTGTTGGTGCACCCCATAAAATAAAAAAGGTTTCTAATCAATTTTAAATTAAGCATTAATTTTAGTTGCCTATGCTTACTCAAGGGGATATGGTCGTGAAATTAATGATGTTATGACTCAGCAATAAAAAGAAGCATACATAAAAACATCGTTAAGTGCTAGACTTGTTTTTCAAAATAATTTTTTATGCCACTAAATGAAATGCAATTACGGTCTCTTTAAATTTCAAATGACAATGCAATCTTTCCTAAAATTCCAATACTAATGCAACTGCCAATAGAAATGAAAGTGCTCAATTCAAATGAAAAATGCACATATTTTTGTATTTTTGAAATATATGAATGAAAATGCAATCTTGAATCATGAACTTCTTAGATTATGCAGCAAGTAATCCAAGCAAGACAACAAGAAGCATGACTCAAGCAAGCCAGAAAGCCATAAATGATAAAAAATGACAAAAACTAATTTAAAGAAAAACAAATAAAAAGAGAGCTTCCATTCACTATAAAGGCACTAAACAGATTTCCCAGAGGCCCAAGAAGACTCATCAACACTCATAATTCACCCAGCAAACACCTAACTCAAGATATAGGCATAAAAGTGAGGTGTACGCGACTGTTTGACCAACAACAACGTATGTAAGTCATAAAAACACAGGCATAGCACATGTATGCAGATAGGATTAGCCAGCACGCATGGGTGGAAAAAAATGCTAAAAAACAATTAAAAGGAAGCCATATTCCTAAAGATAAAATAAATGTACAGACTGGCAAGCTACCAATGACACAAAAAATCAGAAAAAAAAGAGAGCAATAAGAAGGAAAAATCGCCCCAAAAGAACCCCAAACAGAGCATCCCCAGTGGAGTCTCCAATTCTGCTACGGAGAAAAAATTCTTATGGCTTAGGGTGGACCAAAACAGACAGACTGACCCAAAAAACCAATTTAGTCCTCAAGTATGCTAGATAAATGTAAAATGCCAACAACAAAAAGAGAAGTTCTTACCCCAACCAGGTGGTCGAAGAAGACCACCGTTGAGCTTGAAATCCAATGCTCCTTACCTACAACTTGTCCTCAACAACAAATATATACGAGCATATGGAATATAGATATTAAATGTTAGCATAAAAAATAGAACAATCCATTAACATATTTAACAAATATACCCACAGAATGTAACATTAACATTTGCCAAATGTATTGGATGAGAAAAGATTGTTTCTATTAATGAAATGCATAGGAGTACATAGTGACAACCTTCTGTAGGAAACTTGTCAGAACTGAGAACTAAGTTCCTCCACCTGAACCTCCACCACTTCAATCCTCCACGCAAAGGAAAGCTCACAAGTTCAAGGAGTAATTGTGTTCCTCCTTCACAAGATTTGGAAGAGCTTGGGAGATGAAAATCAAAGAGTTCAAATAACAAGGAGAAAGGGATGCAGACTCACGGCAATGGAAATGGGGAAAAATATCTCCAGAGTTTCCTTACTCTCTAGTTTCTCTTCCTCTCATGCTTCACAATGGCTCAATATATAATCCTCAAAGGAGGTGGAGGGTTAAATCAGAGCATTTTCCAGCATATGGAAGGCCAAGGATCAATATGGTCATTAATTGGGATGGAAAAATCCAAATATTTTTTGTTTTGAGTACAAAACCCGATGTACGCAGGTTGTAGTGGAGCAGCCTCCGTATACACATGCTATAATGATGTTAGGGCGTGTACATCAACAAAAATGTGCTTTTAAGGGGTTTATCCGAGCAAGAGGGATGGTTTGAGTCTACATAGGGACATGGAAAGGCCATTGAGGCATGTTGAATAGGGTGTGGAAAATCATGCTATAACAATAAGTACACTCTTTCATGATGAATATGGTTTTTTTAGTGACATTTTTCATGTTTATGAAATAATTAAGCTATGAAATTATTTCTTAAAGTTTAATAGAAATCTTATTTAGTTTTATCTGTAGATTATTCTAAGAGTGTCTTGGTTGCTATTCAAAAATATGTTGATGTGCCTTGGCAATTTATTTGAAGTGGTCTCTTTTCCATTTCTTATTTTTGGCAAAGGGCCAAGATACCTAACATGTTCTCTAGAAAATCAACAATTGGTTCAAAATTTATTTGCATTAGTGGAAGCAATTTAGTTACTAAACGAACCAAATGATGCCAATTAATAGATAAATTCATAAATTTGTTTCTGATAATTGATATAGTGAAATTGATTAATGGGTCCCTCCCTACAAGCACTATAAATAATCTTACATCTTCTTTTGTTAGACCCAAAACTATTGTTGGACCTGTATATCATGTTATTGGTGGTGTTTCTTTTTAGATTAATGGTTGTGTGTGAGTTCTTGTATTAATAATGAAAGCACTTGAATGTTTGGATACAACAGTTTCAGATGCACCTGTTTTGATTGTATGTGCGGTCCTGTTGCTTTCAAAATATTTCAAGAGCTTTGTCTAGGAAAATAGAATTATGAGAAGATAGTTAAATTATCTCCCCCTACTCCCTTTACTCTCTTCATATGAAAGATGTGATATTTTTTTTTATGAAAGTTGCTCTATACTTCCTATAATATAATATGTGGTTGTAAATTGTAGAGGATTTTTATGAGATATTCCAATTCTAAATTCTAAATTTTACAAATAATTCATTAACTAAGTAAGCTTAATACCATCTTAACTTATTGTAGTAAAGGTATCGATGTTAGGATATTCCTATACTCCATCCTAGTCCCACCAGTATTTTGATCATTTACATTTTCAGTCATGCATGCACCTTTAGGGTTTGCATGCATTCTAGGGTTTGCATGCATCCCAGTCATCAGTCCAGCACCTAGCCCTCAGTTAGCCAGCCCCCAGGAGCTTCTCACTATTCAGTTTTAGCCCTCCAGTTGCTTAATGTGCCCTTCTTCCTTGATTTTAGGGAGCAAATCGCCCTTCTTCACCTACCAGTCCAGTTGTCACTCAGTTACAGTCAGTTACACTCATTTACATTAAGTTACACTCAGTTACACCTGCCAAAGTTAGTTTGACTGATGGTTGACAGTTACTTGAGCATTGATGACTCCACTGATGATGATGAAGACTTCCAGTTGTGCTCCGATGATCATGAGGACACCTAGTTGTGCTCCGATGACACTCTATTGATCTTATGATCACTCTGAGAGGCTAATTCGAATTGCCACCTTAGGCATTCGAATCCTCTCTACCATTGTACTATTTATTTGTCCATACTGTGATTAATTAATTAGTTTGTGTTAAGTATTATTGCTTCTATCCGAGTTCTACTGTACCATGTTATTATGTTGCCCATTATACTGTATTGTTCACTCTTCTTCTATTTTACTGCTTAATCATAATTACTCTTGTGAGGTACACATCATCTCTTAGATCTGCTGTGAGGATTTTCACATGGTATTAGAGCATGTTGAGAGTATTGTTTATCTCCATTCTTGAGAGTTTTTTGTAGGTTATTACCAATATTTCGAGTGCAACAGTTTCTGCATTTTTGCAGCAGTAGCAGTTGCAATTATTCTATATTGTTTTTGCAGGTCCTCTACAGCTTCTACGTATTCATCAGGAATTACTCCTCTTGATCCCCTCAACTATGATGAATGGAAACCAAGAATGATAGCAGACTTGAAGATCCATGATATTTTTTATTGTTATTTTGAAAGAGAGTTCGAATCCCCTGAAGAGAAGATTGACTGGTTAAATAAAAGTGACATGCACTTTGCAGCAATAATGTTTTCTTTGTTTGCACGCCAGAGATTCCAATTCAAATACCGTAATGGTGTTGAAACTCCAAAGGAGTTATGGACTCCAAAAGAGATATGGGCTCACCTGGATGGAAAATTTGGCAGAGAGAATGAAGGACTTGGTCCCAACCCATTCGAAAGAAAACAAAGTGATGCATTCGCTCCTCTTGATGGTCTCTCGGATCATGCACCAGTATCATCTCATATTGAAGTTGTTGACAAAGAACTTGCAGATTCTACACTCATGCTCAAACTTTCTTATCTTTCTGTGCCAGCTCACACTCTAGATATTGCAGAAGGTCCTAAATCCTCTCTTGCACTAGAGTCCGTTGGTTTGCATCATGATCACATGATTATTTCGGAGGTCAAAATAGCTTTTGAAGGTAATGCATTTGCTCCTCTCCAGCTAAATCCTCTTTTATACTACTATATGATCATAATTCCATGCTTTCAGAAGGTCATTGAAGAATATGGCCATTGCCATTCGCTTGGGATAATTTCTCATGCATCTACTAGTTTTGATCTCACCTCTCATGGTTCAAAGGAGGTCTCAAGAAACCATGATTCAAGTCTTGGATCTAATTTGGATTCTAAGCATTTACTGCTTGGGATAATTTCTCATGCATATGATAGTTTTGATCTCACCCCTGCTGGTTCAAAGGAGATCTCAAGAAACTGTTTTTTAAGTCTTAAATCTGATTTTGATTTCAAGCAAACATGTAATAGTTATTTTTGGCATAATCTCACCCATGGTGGTTCGAAGGAGAAGACAAAAGACTATATGCACTTTCAGAGATTTGATCCTACCTCAGCTGATTCGAATCACAGGTTCAAGGATCATTCTCATACTGTTGGATTTGTTCTCATCACATTCGAACTGAAGAGCAAGTACAATCATATGCTTTTTGAGCATGATCCACTTCTTCCCAAGAAGAAGATACCTCCAGACATATGACCAAGCATCACACCTGCTTGAGTTTGGAGCATTAATTTTTGTGTGTGCCTTACAGTCTGTTTTTTGAGGAGGGGGTATGTTTCCCATGAAATTTTCCCACTTCCTTGGTTTATTGATTGTTATTATTCATTGTATTGGGTGACCTTTGGTCTTAGTTACTAGGGCCCAGGATGGATTAAGGGGGGGTGTTAGGATATTCCTATACTCCATCCTAGTCCCACCAGTATTTTTATCATTTACATTTTCAGTCATGCATGCACCTTTAGGGTTTGCATGCATTCTAGGGTTTGTATGCATTTTGCATGCATCCTAGTCATCAGTCCAGCACCTAGCCCTCAGTTAGCCAACCCCCAGGAGCTTCTCACTATTCAGTTTTAGCCCTCCAGTTGCTTAATGCGCCCTTCTTCCTTGATTTTAGGGAGCAACTCGCCCTTCTTCACCTACCAGTCTAGTTGTCACTCAGTTACACTTAGTTACAGTCAGTTACAATCAGTTACACTCAGTTACACTCAATTACACTCAGTTACACTTAGTTACATTGAGTTACACTCAGTTACACCTACCAGAGTTAGTTTGATTGATGGCTGACAGTTACTTGAGCATTGATGACTCCACTGATGATGATGAAGACTTCCAGTTGCGCTCCGATGATCATGAGGACACCTAGTTGTGCTCCGATGACACTCTATTGATCTTATGATCACTCTTAGAGGCTAATTCGAATTGCCACCTTAGGCATTCGAATCCTCTCTACCATTGTACTATTTATTTGTCCATACTGTGATTAATTAATTAGTGTGTGTGAAGTATTATTGCTTCTATCCGAGTTCTATTGTACCATGTTATTCTGTTGCCCATTATACTGTATTGTTCACTCTTCTTCTATTTTCCTGCTTAATCATAATTACTCTTGTGAGGTACACATCATCTCTTAGATCTGCTGTGAGGATTTTAACAATTGATACTTCGTATGGTGTCCATTTTCTTTTTTACATACAATTGCATCAATAAATTTAATGAGCCTAACTGAGACTTTTGTGTATCAACGAATTTTTACTCGTAAATAAGAAGTATTTAGTGATTTTTTTTTCAAATTAAAAATATCCCTTTATTTTTCCATGTCATAATGAATTCAAGTACTAACATGCTCTGAGTAATACACACACTTTTTTTGTTCGGATATGATTTATTTGTTTTCGTAGCGAAATAACTAAGAACATTGACAATGATAAATTGAATTAACACCTTAAACTTAGAATCTATGTTAAATATGAAGAACAAACAATCATAGACAACGGGAATGAACAATTGTATTTCAATGACTACTCATTTTTGTCAAGCTAATATAACTTTGTATCTTTTCTTTAAATTTATGAACAAATTTACTTATAATTGTAACTAATGGATTAATTTTTTGTGATGTAATATGTAGTGCATTCAATATAGATATTATCTTCATTGAAATCTAAATGGGTTTAGCTAAATGAAATGATTTATTCAAATTTAACAAAAGTAAAAATGGAAATATATATTACATATTGAAAATAACACTGAAATTTAATTTCACCTCTATTTGTCAATATTTATTTTGATAATAGTTAAAGTTTTTTAAAATTTGTGTTTTATGTTTTCTACAAATTTATAAAACGTCATTTTCTTTTGTTATATGTAAATGCATTGAATCTAAAATCCATATTCCATCCTCAAAATGACGGCCAATGCCTTATTGTCCCACATTGCCTAAAGCTCTATCACAATCCTTCCCTCTAACTCCTCCACACTTGGTGATTTATAAGAGGCACTTTAGATTTGGACTTTTTGTCGATTGAAACCTCTAATCTATACAATAAATTTAATATGACAAAAATTCGAAGCCTTGATTTTCTCATTTCAATGTTTAAAGGTGTGGAGCTAATTATGATTGATTTTTTACAATAGATGGATTGTTTTGGAAATGTCTAAACAATTAATATTGTTATTTGAAGATTCCCAACTTACAATTTCGTAGCCATGGGGAAACACAAGAAACCATTACTATATTCTCGTTGTTTGAAGATTCCCAACTTGCAATTTGGCCCAAAAAACCATTACTATATTCTCAAAAGTTAAGTGATGATTCACTAGGTCCTAAATACAAGAGCCATGGATACATTCTAGTTCATGAACTCATTTCATGGTATGCACAACTCTTACAATTAATTGCAAAGTGAAAGTAGAACTTACAAATGAAATTTGTTGACCTCTTATGTATATCTGTGTCTAATTTGCATTTTCACCTTTTGAAAAGGAAAAAATTCTAATTTCAAAATTAAATAAATGTTTCAAATACATTTTCAAACAAAAAAAACATCATTTAAAATATCAAAGATTTTAACTATCATGTGGAAATACTTCTTGATAATAAAAATGATGAGAAAACACCTAATGTTAATGTGTATCATTACAATAGGGGCTCAATAAGAGTATCATTTATCTTACAAGAATTGAATCTGAGTGGGGAAGGCAATAATCATTCCTCCCATTCCACCAAATCATCCATCTTAGCGTTGGTACCCCAAACATCCGTTGCCGGGTAAAATTCAGGTCACCTGCCACAATCAAGTTACCAATATTCAAAATACCCGAATCCTTCAAACCATTCCAAAAAACTTGTCTGTCCTTATATGGGGCATAACAATTTAAAATAGTGAAATGTAAATCATCCCAACTGGTTTAACAGAAAAGGAATAAAATCTTGGATCCCAGGCCACTAAGAGTCCACCCGACATCCCAACCGAGCTAATAGCCGACATCTCCTAGCCAGATAGAATACCAGCAACTTTAAAAACTGCAATCAAATCCTCACACAGTCTCGTGTAATAAAACAATACCAGGGTGAGTAGTAGAAATTAGGTTTGATAGGTCCCTAACCTGCACAGCCCTACCCAAACCCCTAATGTTTAAAGAACAAATAGACTTTAAGAATCGAGATTTAAGGGGGAACCACGGGGGAACAAGCTCTAAGGCCCCAGAAATATCAGAACTAATGTCACCCAAATCCGCCTTCACAATCCTGAAAGAAGTTATTTGATAAGAATCCGCCTCCCCAGTATCCTTCACCTTCCTGCCCGACTTCTTTGACCTTTTGATTGTAACATTTTGAAATCTCAGTGAATTAACCGACTTGACCATAGGTTTAGAGGAAGGGTTTTTTGCAAAAATGGGTAATGGAGTAAGGATATCCTTTGTACCCTTAGTCTTATAATCCGAAAGATCCAACATATCTGACTCCTCTTGTAGAAACAACCCAGGGATAGAATTCTCCTGGACTATTGAACTCCCCACATGCTTATCCCGAGTTTTTAACCCCTGTGTCTCACCCGGTATAAGGAGGGTTTTATTAAATGAAATCCCCGAAGCAGGTTCACTACCACCCCCAAAAAGGTCTCTACAAGCCTGAGGCTTATCGGAAATCTCATCACTTCGGCTATGGGTAATCACAGAAGTAGTTGGCAAACCCAAGTTCAAAACAACTTCCCCATATACAATTCTTTTATCTAGTAAAACTCTTGCATCTAGAATAACATCTAACTCAGCTTTAGATAGGTTCTGATAGGGAGTTTCAGAAGTCGGAGATGACTTACCCGAGTTTAACACCGGCACCGTCGAACCCGGAGTGGATATTTGAAAATTCATTAAATGACTCTTCAGGAACAATCTCTGGAGCAACAGGTAACTGAATATCTGGACACCAAGAACGTATATGACCAGTTCTGTGGCAAGAAAAACTCCTAAATGGTATTTTGAAATAATCCAAACGCTGTCTCCAAATACGACCCCCACAACAATTCCACCTCCTCCGGCAAACCCCTAACCATTTCAAATTCAACCATTACTTTGGCAAATCTGCGATCATAACCGAATAGGGAGCTATTGTCAAGTCTCACAAAGCGACCGACAGAATTGGCAATACCAATCAATATGTTTTCCGTGCACAACTCTATCGGAAGCCCGGGTATGATCATCCACAGATGGCGAAAACTTTGTTTCTCTCGGACTGGGTCAAAGGATAAGTGCCACCTCCTCAGGCAGATAGAACCCTCCTTAAAACACCAGTACCGCTTCAATATAACATCAACATGTGCCGGCTTGGAGAGGATAAACATCAACCACCCATTCATCAACAGCATAACCCTCGGGATATCACCTAAATCGGAGTCCAATTAGTCCTCACCCACGCCACCAATTCCTTCTGATCACCGGACGTGAACTCAAACTTCCCAGTAATAGCCCTGGACGACAGCATCTCTATACGTTCCAGCCTCTCTCGTGGAATGTAAAAACGGTCCAAAAGCTCTCTAACCTGCAGGGTTTTAACCTGTCGACGCTTCGGGGCCTTGGAACCCCTGAAATGGAAACGAACCCAAAATAGAGCTAATCACAGAAAAAAACTGAGTTTTACAGCAGGAAAAGCCATTACAATGTTAAACAAGCTAAATACTGAATGTTAATCATGCACCCCTACTAATGTATTTGTTTTTTAAAGAAGTTCTATAACCTTTTCGAGGACGGCAGTAGAGGTTAAGTCAAAATATCGAATCATGTATTTGTTCAAGTTGGCGGAAAAACAAAATTCTAAAGGACGGCAGTAGAGGTTAAGTCAAAATATCAGATAATGAATTTGTTCAAGTCAGCGGAAAACAAAATTCTAACACGTAGGATTTCTTGGTGTCTAGATGCAGTGCATTCATTATAGCTTCTTTTTATGAGATTTGGTGTCCAAATCCATTGCATTCTCAAAGCCAGGATCTTTTGTGTCTAGGTGCAATGCATTTTAGGTCATTGTAGCTAAACGTAAGTCTAATCGCAATCCCTTCAAAAGCTTATAAATACCCACGTAGTTTCTTGCGCTCTTCTTCACCATAATAATTTCAAATTTCGGTTCTCGATCAAAGCAAAAGGAGAGTATTACTTCATATTCATATTTATCAGATCAGATCAAAGCAGAAGGAGAGTATTACTTGAGAAAATATGAGTCAACAACTTCAGAAGGCGTGGTTCTACAACGAATATGGATCCACAGACGTGCTGCAATTCGGGGAAATCCCTGTGCCAAAGCCCGGGCCAGGCCAACTTTTAATTAAAATCCGAGCTGCTGCTCTCAATCCCGTCGACTTTAAGAGGCGGGAGGGCTTACTCAGAGGCGCGGATTCCGACTTCCCGGTATTGACATATCTATGCTTTTGTATATATTTTTATATGTCAATTTATAATGGTAGAAGTTTTGGATTTTAGTAGGAATATCAACAATTAATTATGTCTGCATTTGAAACTGTAAATTTTTAAATTAAAATCCAGATCTCCAATAGATAGTTTGTGTTATGTAGGCTGTGCCGGGGCTTGATGCGGCAGGAGTGGTGGTGGAGGTTGGCGATGGCAATTCCAAGTTCAAGAATGGTGATGAAGTGTATAGCAACATCCAGAACTTCAAAGCGGGCAGGCCAACGAAGTGGGGGAGTCTCGCCCAGTACACCTTAGTGGAGGAATACCTGGTGGCACATAAGCCCACCAATTTATCGTTCGAGGAAGCGGCGAGCCTGCCCGCTGTGCTCCAGACTGCGCTAGGGGCATTCGATCTCGCCAAATTTGAGAAGGGGGGGAGCGTCTTCATTGTGGGAGGAGCAGGGGGAGTGGGCAGCCTGGCAATTCAAGTGGCCAGACATGTTTATGGAGCTTCCAGGATTGTTTCCAGCGCTAGCACTGTTAAACTCGACTTTGTGAAAAGCCTTGGGGCAGATTTGGTAATCGATTATACAAAGCAGAGCTACGACCAGATCTCCGAGAAATTCGATTTCGTTTTCGACACCATAGGTCACTCACTCACTTCGCTTCGCTTGGCTTCTAGTGCAACAATAATAATATAATATAATGGACGTGGACGTTTTTATGAATGTAATCTAATGGACGTGGAGGTTTTTATTTAATTTGCAGGAGATTCGTCCAAGTCTCATGTGGTGGCCAAAGAAGAAGCAAAAGTTGTGGACATAGCTACGTTGTCAAAGCCTCATCCGAGAGTTGAAGGTTTTGGTGTATCACCGCACGGCCATAACCTAGAGAAGCTGCAGCCGTACATAGAGACTGGGAAGGTGAAACCCGTGATCGATCCGAAGAGCCCTTACTCTTTCTCTGATGTTAGAGAGGCTTTCAAACATCTGGAAACCGGACGGGCCAAAGGAAAGATCGTCATTTCGCCCATTGAATAACACGACTATTACATGCAATATTTGGCGGACGGGCTGGCCAGGGGAGATAGTCTTTTCGCCAATCTAATAAGGCCATTAGATGCTTGCTTATTGTTTAGGGTGCTTTTATAGTACTATGATCAGCATATTTCAATAGTGTATAGGATAATTAAATAGTATTGTTAGTGTAATTGTAATGGACTGCTATATTTATATTTATGTGCAAAATTATGTAAGTTGATATATGTTTAAATAGTATATTAAAAATTATGTGTGTCATCATTTTTAGAGATGTGGATATTGATAAGGATGTGGATAGTGATAATGAAACAATTAAAAATTATAAGTTATGGATATGTTTATTAATTTTAGAAGTTATTTTCATAAAGCTTTATGGTTTTTGAGAGACATGTCTATAATAGAAAAACTGGAATAAAATGACACTATATTTTCCATAAAAATATGGTATGTGTTTGTTTTAGATTTATATGTAACTCATTTTTAAATTATTGAATTTTATGTGTTTGTTTTAGATTTATATGTAACTCATTTTTAAATTATTGAATTTTAAGATTCTGGTTGTGGGTGATCTTCTAAATGGAAAGTATGATTAGTTTAGAGTGTCACATCTTCCTAGGCATTCCCATAATATCTGATTCTAAGTGATCTTTAGACAATTTACAACTTCATGATCATTACACACTTTAGTGAGCAATCTTTGGGAAAATATAAATTAAAGTTTACAAAAATAATAGTGCACAAGTACAAATTGTTTTAATAAATTTCATGATTTGCACATTTATATAAATCCTCTATAACTAATAATAATAATAATAATAATAATATATTATGAAAGCTAATTTAAATTTCCACATTTCATATTTTTGCACCATAACTTAGAAAAGCTTAATCGTCAAAAAGAAGATTTGATGCATTTTTTCTTTGTTTATGGTTATTGGTACTTATATACTATTGCAATAATGCATAATTTTTCTTTATTTATGGTTATGAGTACTTATATACTATTGCAATAATGATACATAGATATTACTTTTTTTCAAAAAGAAAAAAAAAACATATAACTTAAGAGTAAGTAAATAGTATTGTCAATAAAATATTTATTTCTTAATCATGTATATTTATTTGCACAATTATATATAAATTGATATATCTTTAATGTTTAAAGAAAACAAAAGCGTGAAATTTTTTCTTTGTCTTGATTATATAATCTTGAATATTATATATTAATATCATGTTTATGATTAGAATATTAAAAGGTTGTAAGAAACTTGTATTCTTAATTTCAATCACTATTTGGATATGTGAACATGGATGATAAAAGGAATTGAAAAGTGACTCGATTTATTTAAGTCAAGATCATTACATTGATTGTTCCTTTAAAAATTAACAAATACAAAATTTTTGACATTTCCATAAGAGAATGACATAATGAAGTATAATTACATGCATTGGTGCTAAAACATTTAATGGCATTTACATGGATGTATGGTTTATGGTTTTTGACAAACCTCACTCAAATAAAGAAAATAGAAGTGTATTCCCTATGAAAGTATAAAGTATAGGATGGTTTTTCTTTATATTGGCATGTAACTTATTTTCACATTATTGAATTCTAGGAGGTTGGGTCTTCATAATATCCACAAAATGTAATTCATGATTCATTTAGAGAGTCACATCCTCCTATGGGTTCCATTAACAACCAATTGAGAGAGATATTTAAACAATATACAACCTCAAAATGAAGGGATAGTAGTAGACCCTTCAAGTCTTATAGCTTATTATAATAAGTCAATGGCATATTGCCATGTTGGTCATCTTGGTTAAATTTTATGTGACCCTCATCTATGCTCAAGTTGTTGGTAGACTTGTTATATTGTATAATGAAGGTTCCTATCTAACAAAGTTTCATGAATGGGGTCACTAATAAAATATTTGAAGGAGGTCATTATTTTCTTAAAGGAGGTCACAATAAAATATTTGATCAACATGATTTTGATCCATGATAAAGGTTTCAACAAAATATTTGAGGCATAGCTTATGGGTTGGTGCAAGCTAATGTTGGCCACTCATGACGCATTAGTCGCAATGGACTTCTGCAAAAACAAAAATTTGAACGTCAAAAAGCAATATTAGAGCTACCTACACAAATTTTTGGAATATGGCGTAAGATATAAAACGTAGAAAATTGGATTACCTTCCGGAATATATAAATATTATTTATGGAAATTAAGTATAACTCCCAAAAAATGGGGTTCTCCTAAGGTTGGTATGTTATTTTTTTAAGAAAACATAATGAATATGTTTGAGTTGGTTCCCTAGTTTGGTATGCAAATGGTGGAATTTTGTGAAAAAAATTATATACAGTCGTAGATAACAGGACTTTCTAGTGCAGCGCTATTTTTCCATAATTATTTATGTCGATTTTTTTTAATTAAGGAAGTCATCCAAGCCCTAAAATGACTAGGTCGAGCGTTGGTCCCCGACATCATGGTCTTAATATAATCAACAAACTTTGTTTTTTTTTAGGATGTAGGTCTTTGTGTGTACTTGTGTGGGTTCTTTTCCGTTTTCAAAATAGGTGAGCCAATAAAAAGTTATAGACGAAAGAAATAACCTACTTTTTGTGTAAGATTGACATAAGTGCAATTAAAATTAATTAAAAAATAGAAAAAAATAATAGATTTAATAAAAAATTACATATTCGGAATCTGCACACATAGTTCTACAAGTGTGTGCAATTTCATTAGCAGTGGACAAGTGTAGCATACGCGGAACATGCAAATTTTTAGGGGTGAAATTTTGCCAAATGGCTATTTTTTGGGCTTATTTTCAAAAAATAAATTCGCTATTTGGTCATTTTTAGGCTCTAATATCGACTATATTTACACAAAATATGTTTTTTTATATAATATTCACCAAAATTTACAAGTTTTAGTAGTAAATTGTATGTTTCATATTTAATATTTGCCTACCAATCTATATACATGTTATTATTCAATCCAAAATAATCGCCTACATAACTATATTTAAGTATACTTTTACAATACTTAAAAAATACCTTGATGCAAAATCATGCTCAAAACAGAAGAAGTTATAGAACAAGATGTATTTTGTTATAGCATAGTCCAAGCCACTTGGTTTGGCAACCCGAACCTAAAACCATAGTGGCCAATTCATCCACCACGTTGGTGGGAAAGGAATTGCCCGCCAAAATTTAGAAATTTAAATGGCCCGTGTGCTTTATTTTAAATATGCATATGCAAAAATAGTGTGTATGCACTAACCAGCATGCACGCACTATTTAGTGCATACGCGCTATTTAGTACTTAGGTGGTGGACTATTGACTACAAGAAATGGTGACTATTGGGATTCGATATCCTATTCAATGAATACAATGGATTTGCCAAATTCTAGCTAAATTGCATGACTATTGGTTTTTGGAAATGGAAACTATTGGGATTTGGTATCCTAATCTACAACAAAAATCAAACAACACAACAATATGAATACATTGTATTGACCAAACCCTAGCTCAATTGCACATATGCCTCCATACACAAATCCTATTGAAGGAATCAAAACATAGGCATAAGAGTGATTGTATTGTATGCATTTATTAATATTCACATACACCTACCTACTTAGAGGTACTAGGGTGAACTTCCTCCATTTCCTTGATATACATGACCTACCCATTATTAACATTGATATTTTTCTCTCTTCATACAAAGATTGTTATGTGCTAGATAAATATCTATTGAGTGACTTTACCTTACCCTATATGCATGAACTCCTTTTGATGTCTAGTGCTTAAGTAGGGTTTGATATTGCCTCCTCTTCAATATTATAACTTTAATTATTATTTTGACTCTCTTAGACCCTTTGGGGAACCCTGCTACTTACTAGGTTTTGTCTTGGGATCCAACCTTGTGATTTGGGCCATAGTTAGTTGGAGTGCTTAGTTTTGGTTCATCAACAACATAACTCTAGGAATGATTAAAGGGGTCACTCTAGGTCAAACCTTGATTCCCCCTTCTTGATGATGATGATGATGATGATTATGAATATGTTGATGATGATGGTTATGATTATGATTATGTTGATGATGAAGATGATGACGAAGATGATGAGGAGGAGGAGGATGATGAGGAAGAGGGTTATGATGATGATAATGATGATGATGAAGATGTTGACAATGATGAGGATGATGAGGATGATGACGATGAGGATGAGGATGAGGATGACGAAGATGATGATGATGATGATGAGGATGATGATGAGGATGATGATGATGATCATATTCGTCATCATCATTATCATCTTCATCTTCGTACTCATCTTCAGCATCACCCATCATCTTCATCATCATCTTCATGATGATGATGATGATGAAGATGATGACAAAGATGTTGATGATGAGGATGATGAAGAAGAAGAGGATGATGATCAGGATGATGATGAGGATGATGATGAAGATGATGATGATGAGGATGATGATGAGGATGATGACGAATATGATGATGATGATGAAGATGATAATGATGGTGACGACGATGACGATGATGAATTAGTCATGATCATGATCATCATCATCATATGATCATGGTCTTCATCATCATCATCATCCTCGTCATTCTCATCATCATCATCATCATCATCATCTTCATGATGATGAGGATGATGTTAACACCCAAAAAGTGTTCACTACCTCATCTACCACATTATATGGCTCATTTGTCCATTTTCCTACCATATTTCCCTTAAAATCCCAAAAAATCCCATTAAAAAGCCTCCAAAAGGCCTAAAATGCCTCCAAAAGGCCACAAAACCATCAAAATAGCCTAAAAAAGGCTAAAAAACCCCCTTTTCCTCCAAAAATAGCAAAAATCCCCTAAAAAGGGAATAAAAAAATATAAAATAATGAGGAAAAGGAGGAAAAAACCCTATACAGCTGCACAAAACCATGTGTTTCCCAAAACCATGGGTCAGCACTCCACCACCAAAAAACTATAAATAGGTGATGGAGATCCCTTATTCCATATCCACAATCACAAGCACCCTTACTCTGCCAAAATCTCTCTCGAAACCCTAGTTCACCATTGAACTACTTTCACCTTGAGAGCCACTTTTGGCCCATTCCCATCATTGGAGAAGGAGAAGGAGCATCTTGAAGCTTGGAGCATCCTCTTGGACACTGCAAAGGGCTTCATCAAACCTTCTCATTGAAGGTAATATCAATACAAAAAGCCATTCTTTCAATTTGATGTTTATGTTTCATGCTTGTTTTAGAAGTAATTTAATTTCTGTTTTAGCTTAATTAGTTTAATATACTGAACTGCTACTAAGGAGTCCATTCTCCTTAGTAGGTGCTCATTTGCACAAGCTAGGGGTAAAACCCTAGCTACAGTTTTGGCGACTCCCCTAGATTTTGAATTTCTGGTTTCCGTTTTGAATTTTTTACTTTCGACTGTCCCTTTCGGCCGCCGCATACCGCGTCTTTTCTCTCTGCAGTCGCGTCCCGACCGCGCCTTTCTGGCCTTTACCTGCGATCCGACCGCGGCTCTCAGACTGCTTCCGACGCCCTGCCGGTGGATTCAAGTCTGTTACCTGCGATCCGACCGTGGCTAATCAGCCTGTTTGCCGCGATCTGACTGCGCCTGTCGGCCATTTTCCCGTGTCCCGACTGCGGCTTTCTGCCTCTTTCGTGCGTCCCGACTGCGCCTGATTAGCCCTTTTGCCGCGACCCGACTGCGTCTTGTTCCCTATTTCCTGCGTCCCGACTGCAACTGTTGGCCCGATAGCCGCGACCTGACCGCCACTGTTTCCCTCAAACCCGCGGTCGGCCTGTTCTGATTCGCCACAGACCCGCGGTCTGATTTCTGCTCTTTTCCTGTTTTGAGCCCAGCCCCGTTTGCTGCAATATTTTCTGCATCTGAACAACCCTCTGTCCTACCTGCAGCCTCACTACCTTACAGCCTTTCTGCAACATAATTTCTGTGCCCTTTACAGAATTCTTTTAAAATTTCGTTATTTTTAATTCAGAAAATTTTGCAAGTTAAAATTTCAATTTCAGCATTATTGATAGTTGGAAGCTGCCCCCCTTGTGGCACTTCTATATTTTGGGTTCATCACCTCACGAGCACACACTCTGTCACATAAATCAAGTGAGCCTTAAAAAGTACCTAATTGAACCAACATTCTAACCCCACTTGGGGAACACAAAAGAATCATTGTAGTTAGGTAGGGTCGGGGGGATAGGCTTCCAATAACACCCCTCGGTCACTTTCACTTGAGACATAGTTGTTGTCCAAATAGGGAACCAAAATCCCCTAGTACTTTTTGGCACGGTCACGACCAGTTTGTCAGAGGGCCTCTCCCTTAGGAGGGTTGAAGTCGGGAGACTGGTTCCGGAGGCCTGAGTGGAATACCGCACTCCATTCAGTAACCGAAGGGCTACCTTTCGCGGTTCGCGGGATATCCCTGTATAGGGGTATTGCGGTCAACGAACTAAACGGTAGATTCACCTTTCTGGACGTGTCATGAACGGGGTATCTTAGTTGCCATTCTTCTAGGATTGACTACCCAGTATCCCTCCCGGTAGGGGGATATCATAGCCACTTGGCTTTCCTACTCATATTGTCTGACTTGGATTTCATCACCTTGCAGAGGATATGTTTAGTTGAGTCAGAATACTTTTAGTTAGGTGTTTGCATGCTCCTTTACCTCCCTTTGGTCTAGTGAGTCCACCATTTTTTCTTTTTAGGAAACCTGCTGCTTGTTGGTATTCTGACCATCTTTGTTGTTACTCCACCTATTGTAGCACAGCTGTTGCAGTGGGTGTTTTGAGTTGGTTGTTGGCCTGAGTGCCTTGTTTTTTAGCTCTCCTTCTGCACACTCGGTTGCATTAGGGTTTTTGAGCTGTTTTTAGACTCACCTCAACCCACAGAGATTAGACACCATCTGTCACCATTGAGTCCCCGAGACATTCTCGGCGCCTCAGGGGCGAGCCCCCACAGCACGGTTCTCTTGACACCACACGTCATAGATTCCGATCATTGTCCGTTGATACCACTCATCATAGATCTAGAGCCTTGTCACTTGACTCCACTCGTCAGCGACGTAGGACTCCGTCACCGCATAGTGACGCCCCTTACTTTACCTTAGATTCTGACGAAGAGTCTGAGAACCCTATTTACACTGCCCCTACTAGCCCCATGGCTGGAACGACTTCCACTCCATTTGTCATAGGGACCATTGGTGGCACATCCACCACTACACCAGTTACTACACCTGTTTTGGGTATGCCCTCCATGGGGAACCCATCTACTGTACCCCTCACAGTACCTATTCCCGCAGCGGGAATACCTATCCCCACTACATCAGTGGCTCACACTACCCATGGTGGTGCTAGACCATCCTCCACTACCTCAGTTCCCCCACTTGGGGGCACTGGCCCCAACTTGGTCCAAAGCACTACTGTGTCACAGTCTTCTTCCAGTTTGCCATTCATGGCTAGCCTCAACCTACCTGACCTGGCCAGATTGACCAACGATCCTATTCGACACGACCCTGCATGGCCTCATATGCCTACCAAGCTTCCCTCAGACATCCCTAAGTTCGAGGGTAAGGCCGGTGAAGACCCACAAAACCATATCATGTCTTTCCACCTATGGTGTTCCTCTAACTCCATCGTGGATGACTCTGTTCGCCTCCGTCTCTTACAGCGCACCTTCACTGGTTCTGCAGCCAAGTGGTATATTGAGCAGCCTCATGGGACCCACGCCACCTTTGCGTCCCTAGCCTTGACCTTCCTGCAGTTCTTCCAGTTGCCTGTCCGCTATGACGCGGGCGTTGAGATCCTTCTCTCTTGTAGACAAAACACGGCTACCCATATCACGGACCACATCCATGAGTGGCGTCGACGCCGTAGCTTATGCAAGATTAAACTAGACGACCGTATCTTCCTCGATTGGTTCCTCAAGTCCCTGCTTCCTGTTATTGCTAAGGATGTAGCTTCAGAAAGACCCCAGTCTGAAGAAGAGGCCATCCTTAAGGCACAGCAGTTCGACCTCATTTACGCCCAGTCGGGTTACCTTTATACCATTATACCTGACGCCCCTCGCGGCGAGTCCTCCCAGCACGATGCGCCGGGGGCATCCCACGCTGCAGACGGCATCATCGGTCGTGTTTCTTCGCATCCTCAACCATTTTCTATAGCACGACCTACCCCTGGCCCCGACCTGTCGCGGGCTACCTCACAGTCTGGAGCAACCAACTCATATGCTCCCATGACACACCACCATTCCCATGGACCCTCATGTCCACCTCAATGCTTCGGTTATGCGACTACTGCTTATGCTCCCCCAGTCGCACCTCAGTCTTACTACCATCCGCAGGCTGCCCCAGCCCCTGCGCCTTCACAAGCCCAACCCGCTTATTATCCGCCCCAGGCAGCCCCTGCGGCACACCCACAACCCGCTCCATAGCCATATCAGCAACCTCCTCAAGTTGCTGCACCTGCTCAGCCTCAACCTGTATACCATCCACCGCAGCCTGCTCCAGCACCTGCGCAACCTCAAAATCCACCTGCTGCCCAAGGGCAAGTTTACGCCCAACAGAACCCGCAGCAAAACCAGAATAACCAACGAAACCAGGGCCAACAGAACCGCGGCAAGGGCCGTAATCGGGGGAACAACCAACCTGCAGACCAAGCTGGTCAACCGGCTAATCCCCCTGACAACAACAATGCGGCCCCCGCTAATCAAAACCCTGAGCGCCCGCCCAAGCAGGCTAAAAACCCCAATCTGCGAACGAACCACCCTTGTTCTATTTGTGGGGTCTATGGCCATTACACACACGCTTGTCCACACTTAGAGCGAGCTCGACAACTTTGGGTTGACGAGGCCCATCGTCAAGGGCATGCGGCTCCCCCAGCGCCGCCCAACCCTCCCCAACCTCAACAACCCCCTTTGGTGCTGCAAAATCCCTTACCAACCCAAGGCGTGATGAACACTCAGCCGTTGGCCCCTCAAGCTAACGCGCAACCCCAACAACAACAAATCACATACGCCGCTCCTGATCAACCCATGTTTGACTCAGGTACCCACCACTTGCTGATGATGTCATCTGCTGACGTCAACCTACAGACCCGTCGGAACCAATATGGCTCCACCTCTGAAACCACTCCCACGGATAAACCTACTAACGCCCATCCCACCGATCAGGCGTTACGTATACCTCCGCCTCCCATAGACGGCGCTGCGAAAGCACCTCGTTTCCCACTTCGCCGAATCAACAATAACCCTAATGCGCGCTGCGTCAAACTACAACATCGTAGACGACCTAGCCCAATCTCCCGCAGCCATGTCTACGTTAGAAGTCTTGAAGAATTGCCCTTCCCAACGCAAGACTTTACTTTCCGCCATTAGGGGGATTGACCCAACCGATTCGCATTTGATGGCATTTGATTTAGACCAGTCTGAACCACGCCTACCTTCCAGCTTAGCATTCCAAGTTACTGTCTCCGTTAGGAATCTTGTCATCCATCGGTGCATCATCGATGAGGGTGCCTCCACATGCGTTATGTCTACATTTTTATGGCAGAAGCTAGGATCCCCTCCTCTCAAGCAGTCCACCGCTGCATTACGCGCCTAAGACGGTCGTTCGGCTCAGCCCCAAGGCCTCCTAGCCAATGTCCCCGTCCAGTTAGGTGGCAAAACTGTACTCATTGACATTGAGGTAATCAATGCCCAATTGGATTACAACCTTTTACTTGGCCATAGCTACATGTATGCCATGCGGGTGGTTTCCTCTTCTGTCTTTCGCACCATGATGTTCCCCCATGAGGGACGCGTGGTTAAAATTGACCAGCTCACCTACTATGATCCCAGTGCTCCCGCGGCACCTGAAAATGTTCTCCCCATGGTTGAACAACCTGTTTCTCCTGCCACCACCTCGTTTGTTTCCTCTACGGGGCCTGGAGTCTACTCAGACGCGCCGATGACCTCCACCTTTCAATCCATTCCTCCCCCGTCATCTACGCCCGAAATGTCTGACTTATGTACCTTGTCCCATGACAACCTACCAACTAATAATCAACCACCCTTGTTGCCAAAACCACCATTGGTACCTAGCCACATTGGTGTTACACGGATCCATACCATCCCCTTTCTAGTCCCTCCATCAGGAGTAGTAAGCGCCCCAGTTATGGCTACCCTTAGCCTCCCGGGGTTAACCTTGGGATTGCCTGTCTGGTATCTTTCGCCTCCCGTTCGCCCGCCGACACCAGATGTCGTCCTCCAACCGGTGCAACCCATGGCTACTACCTCTCAGCCACCTCCTGGTGTCTCTACCCCTTCGTCCTCCACGACACCCCCTCCTACTCCCAGACCCACTGGGGGCAGAGGACCACAACCTTACACTGCTGTCCCACCTCCCAAGACAGTAAAAAACCCTCCAGTCTTCCGTGCTCCTCCCAAATGCTCGCTGTGCGACGAGTTGGGCCATGCGACCCACCAATGCCCACAGTTACCAGCATTGCAGAAGCATATGCAAACGCTCGACGATGACCCCAACATCCCAACTGTCGAACTAAACCCCACTCCCAAGCCTAAGGATAAGTCCCTACGTACCAACCACTCCTGCGCCATATGCGGTATTTACGGGCATTATTCACATCATTGTCCCGATCTCCCGGATTACAGAGCGGCTCTCTATGAGATGAACAATCTGGATCTTGAGACGGAACCACCTACCATCGAGGAGATCTACCCCCCGGTCTCTCCCCCTTCTGAAGAGGTTAATATCATCTATATGATCTCTTCAACCACCACTTCCAACACTACCCCCTCATCAACCGATTTGACGGCGCAAACTTTCCGTACCGATGAGGAGATTCTTGAGGCCCTTACTGCCCCGGATTATCCCTGGGATGATATGCATCATCGTTCCTACTTCATCCCAGAAGCGTCTTCCTCTAGCTCCGCTACCCAATACGCGGTTGAATCCAAAGACTTCCTCCCCACCAAGGTCGACTGGTTCAAGGACCCTATTCCTGCTCCTGATGCCTTCGAGGAAGGTAACATGGCCAACATCTCACCTGTCATCCAAGTTGATATCGCTGCCCCAGGACGTGCCCCTGAACTCATCACTTTAGGAGCATTTTGCAGTCAACAAGAGATTGAGGACTACACAAACCTTTTCAAAGAATTCCGTGATGTCTTTGCCTGGTCCTATACCGAAATGCCTGGTCTTGACCCCGCAATTATAGAGCACCACATCGACACATGGCCCGATGTACCCCCAGTCCGTCAGAAGCAGCATCCCATTCATCCTTCCAAACTCCCAGCTGTTAAAGCCGAGATTGAGAAACTGCGCACGGCAGGGTTCATTTATCCTATTGCCTATACCACTTGGGTTTCAAACCCCGTTCCCGTTAACAAAAAACAAGGCACCCTTCGAGTATGCACTGACTTCCGCGATTTAAACCACGCTTGTCCCAAGGACAATTTCCCCACGCCATTTATTGACCAGATCATTGACGCGTGTGCGGGGCATGAAGTCCTCTCCTTGATGGATGATTTTTCCGGCTACAACCAGATTCAGATTCGTAAGGAAGACCAGTACAAAACAGCCTTTACTACCCCATGGGGCACCTTTTCCTATCGCGTCATGCCGTTCGGCCTCAAAAATGCTGGCGCCACTTTCCAGCGGGCCATGACCTATTGCTTTCACGACTTGGTCCATATCCTGTTAGTCTACCTTGATGACCTTACAGTTCATTCCCGGAAACGATCAGACCACCTTAACGACCTTCGGCAAGTTTTTCTGTGTTGTCGCAAATACCAAATCCGCTTGAACCCACACAAGTGTGTCTTTTGCGTTCCGGCAGGCCGGTTGTTAGGTTTCATTGTTTCCCAGAAATGAATTACTGTTGACCCTCTAAAATTCCAAGCCATCTTAGACCTTCCTTCTCCTCGCACGCTCCGACAACTCCAAATCCTCCAGGGGCGATCCAACTTCCTTCGACGCTTCGTGCCTGATTACGCCACTACCGTTCACGGTTTCTTGCGCCTGCTCCGCACCCACATACCCTTCGTCTGGGATGAGCAAGCAGAAGCTGCATTCGAAGCACTCAAGAAGGCTCTCACACAAGCCCCTCTGATCTCCCCTCCGGATTTCTCCCAGGACTTCATCCTATACGTCTCGGCCTCCGAGCATGCCGTGTCCGGAGTCTTGGTTCAAGAAGATGCTTCCCACTAGGAACACGTCATTTACTACGTCAGCCAGACCTTGTATGGTCCACCCCTCCGTTACCCATATGAGGAGAGACTCGCCCTCGCCGTAGTCTTTTCCGTACAAAAATTGCGACACTACATCTTAATGAGTCATACCACCGTCATTGCCGACTCTAACCCCATGGTATATCTTCTAAACCGGTGACTACTGCAAGGTCGTGTTGCTAAATGGGTCATTATCCTCCAGGAATATGACCTTACCTTCAAAACACCTAAGAGCACTAAAGCTCTCGCGCTTGCCCAGCTCATTACTGATCTCCCTTCCCTTCTCCCGGCCAAACCAATCTCCGATGAGTTACCCGACCATCACCTGTTCACTATCTCGTCCGATGACCCATGGTACGGTGATATCTTGTTATACCTGCGCACGCAGAAGTTCAGACCCAAAGTTACCCGTAATGGACGCCGTCGCATCTGTCACCAGGCCTCTCGATATCTCCTCTTAGGCGATGTCCTTTACCGACGCGGAGTTGACACAATTCTTCGTCGTTGCCTTACACACGAGGAAGCTGAACACGTCCTTAATGACTGTCATAGCGGTGCCTGCGGAGGCCATTTCTCAGGGATGGCCACTGCCCAAAAGGTCGTCCGCGCCGGATACTTCTGGCCCACACTTTTCATCGACTGCATCACTGCGGTCAAACACTGCCATAACTGCCAACTTTTTGCCCCCAATGCCCGGACACCTCCTGCTCCGTTACACCCAGTCGTCACCGTTGGTCCCTTTTGTAAGTGGGCCATAGACTTCATGGAATGTAGACCCCAGTCTGCTAACGGCCATAAATATATTGTTGTCGCTGTTGATTACTTCACCAAATGGGCGGAAGCCATGCCTACCTTCAATTGTACCGCCGACACTGCTGCCCGCTTCTTTTTCAACCATGTCATCGCTCGATTTGGGTTTCCTAAGCAGTTAGTCTCTGACCATGGTTCACACTTCGAAGATGCCGTCTAGCGTGAGCTATCCACCCTCCTTAAGTATGAACACCAATTTTCCTCTGCTTACTACCCCCAAGGGAACGACCAAGTAGAGGCCATCAATAAAATCCTCAAAACCATCCTCCAACGAACGGTTGACAAGCATAAGTCCAATTGGCACCACATGTTATTCCCTGCCTTGTGGGCTTACCGCACCTCCACTAAGACCGCCACTGGTTTTACACCCTTTCATCTAGTTCATGGTGTAGAGTCTGTCCTCCCCATCGAGTGTCAGATTCCTGCCTTACAGATCGCCGTTGAGCTTCTCCCTGACACCTCCCCCATCGAGTAGCGTTTGCTACAACTCGAACAAGCCGATGAAGACCGTCGGGCCACTCTCCAGAACATCGAAGCTGCCAAAAACCGCTCCAAAGACGGTTATGATAAACATGTTCACCCTCGAACTTTCCATGAAGGGGACCTCGTCCTCGCCTATGACCAAGCCCATGACAAAACCGGTAAAGGGAAGTTTGAATCTATGTGGCAAGGCCCTTACGTTGTGCAGACCTGCCTCGGCAAGGGGGCATACATCTTAGCTGACTCCGAAGGCCGTCCATTGCGCAACCCTCGTAATGGGTTGTATCTCAAGCGTTTTTACCCATAAAAGAAACCCGCGGCCTCATTGGTCTGCGTTGTACAGTACTTTCATTTTGTTTTTGTCCATTTTACGAACCGTTTCCACCACCGGAATCAGCACGACGAGACCGTCATGATGGTCACCTCGTTGCATTATTTTTGTTCCGTCAATTTTTGCCCATTTTTCCGACGCCACTAGTCGCCTCGGTTTGCGTGCCACATCGGCCGTTCTCCGTTTTTCACATGTTTTATATCATTGGATTCATTTTTCCGAGCTGGTGATGATGCTAGAGATCATTTCTCGCTCTCACCTCCAGATTTTTTGGGTATTTTTCCAAAAATGCCCCCGTCACCTCGGTTTGCGTGCCACATCGACCGTTACCCGTTTTTGACATCCTTTATATCGCCGGAGTCATTTTTCCGATCTCGTGATGATGCTTGAGATCATTTCTCGCTCTCACTAGGTCCAATTTCAACATTGTGTCCCGACACCTTGCTGCCTCGGTTTGCGTGCCACATCGACCGCTATCGGATTGTTCCACTTTTGTACATGAGCCATTCACTCCTGTCATACTGCAAATGTCTCGTTATTTTGCCACCATCTCATTCACCCCGCAAGGAGGCCCATCAGTGTTCCCCAACACCCTCGTTCTTGGTCACCATTATTGATCCTCGATTGAACACTTCCTCCTTGCCGGGCCATTCCTTTTGTTCGGTATAATTTTATCCCTTTTTCGGGTCGGACAAGTCCTTTACAAAAAAGGCACTTAGGGAGTTTCCGTTAAGCTCTTTTCTGACTCCTAAAAGAATGAAAAGATCGCCGAGCAATCTTGCTTCCTTTCATGCTCGTTAAAGTACCCGAAAGGGTGTCTATCTGGTATAAGTTTAACCCTTTTCCGGACCTGATAGACTAATTACGAAAAAGGAATACTCTAGTCACACCGGCTAGAAGAGTTCTTCATTGCATCCTTTTATGCTTCTTTGAGCCTTGGAGACTAAATCTACAAAAAAGCAACCCCTTGGAGTCTTCTTACTTGCTTTCAAACTCTCTAAAATTGAAAGCAACCACGAGCATGCACTGTCCTGGGCTCGGAAAATCCACACGACAGTACCATTCCATCACTTCAGA
>BSBM01000468.1:1632500-1767500 GCA_027924585.1 Larix kaempferi | reverse complement strand
GTTTGAAGAATTTTTGGCTGAAAGGATTAATTTGCAAATAGAAAATTTCCATACCTTAAGGTAGTTTAGGTTTCAATCCCATCTCATGAAGATGGTTATGTTCGCCAGTCGAGAAGAAATAATTTTTTTTCGAAGATAATTTTCACACATCCAGTGGAGGATAATATGTTCAATTATATGAATTACATGTTATCAGAGATATACAGCATGATTTTTGGTGAAAGTCTTCCATAGATTTCCCTTGCAGATCATATTGAAATAAGAGTTATGGTGAAAGAGATGACAAGCTACGATCTTCCAACTGCTGATTAGTGGACTAACGTAGAGAAATTTGGGAAAATGAAGCACACACTTCGTACTTGAAAGTATCCATTGGATTTTACATCAAATGAAGACTTCAAAATATTTTTTCAAAAGAAATTTGTAATACTTTTATGACTTTGACTCAAATGATATTTGGCAAGTTTAGTTAAGTTATTTCAATTTTTAGTTAAAGGAAGCAGATAGGTTTTGCTTCAAATAAGTTTTGTATAAAAGACAATGAAAGTTATTTTTGAAAGGGTTGGAAAATTTTTGAGAGACAAGAATTTTGTATCGAGTTGATATATTTTGATATAAAAGAGCCATACAGTGAAATAACATATTTTTACAGAATCAAGCATTCATGTGTTGATCAGAGTTACAGTTTGTATTTTCCTTTTCTTACATGTGCATGTTTACTTTCCTTTGTTATATCTTCCATTATGTTTTATATTTTATGCTTAGATGAAAGTTTATAATAAGTTGAGATTCATATATGTATGCCTTGACTTATCGGGTCTGAGTATCCATTTACTTCTCTAAATTTGATAGTGGATTCATCTAAAACGGTTCCCGTTATTGATGGACGGTCTATGTTTCTTTCTAAATCACCTACAAAAATCTCTGACTGTAATGTGACAACTACCTTGCCTCTGTGACAATCTTTATTGTTTTTTACTTGCTTGTATAAAGACTTCTTAATTTTGACTCCATGCCCAATGATTCTTGTGTGAATTTCAACCACATACTTATTTTGAAAAACCCCATTTATTATCTTTAGCCATTTACATATTTTTTGAGAGATCCCTCTCTGGTAGGGAAAAGGCTAATTTCCCTCCTAAATGTTGGTTTGAAATAATTACCTTAGGTTTATCCTTCTACAACCAAAGGGTAAAATCTGAGTGCTAACATTTTGGTGTCGTTGCCGAGGAACTAAGGTTTCATATTCCGTGGGAAGAACGACATTGCAATCAAATTTCAGTGGGAAAAGAAGTTTGATATTTTTAGTTGGTTGTATCTTTTCCTGGCGACTTCATGTTCAAATTTTTCAGTTTTAAGCAGGCGACTCCAAGAAAAGACATTGTGGCTTTCAGAAGAATCTCTACGAGGGGAAATCCAAGTTCAAAGTTGTTCTCCAGTGTAGAAAGTCCAAAAAGACTCTTAAAGAAGAACAAAGGAAAATATAAAGAAGCTACTTCTCAAACAATAAATTCTTTTCCTACTTTTCAAGAAACGTTATTAGACGATGAAATGTTGATATAAGTGAAAGACCTTTGTTTAGAACTAAATCAGAATCGGATTTGAAAGAAACTGAGGTTGATCAAGATAGTTTTGGAAGTATTCTTTACAGTCAATTTGGGAAGGTTTACAAAGGTATGAAAGGGAAGAATCTAAAAAACCTAAGGCTCAGAGAGTACCCTTAAGGAATCAGAACGTTGCTCAAAATATTTCAAATACTCAAAATCCTCCATTAGTTCCACCAGTGGTAATGGCTTCTAGGTTTGCTCCCCTTTCCTTACCAGCTGCTTTACACGACCTTCCCCAGAATTATGCACAAAGGATTATACAGATTGATGGGGAGGGAGATATTACAACACAACAACATATTGATAAATTCAGTGATTTTATAGACCTTGAAGAAGTAGACCACGATGATGCAAAAATGCGACTGTTAGCCCAGAGTCTTTCAGGAGAGGTCAAAAAATGGTTCATAACTTTAGGTGCAGGATCAATTGCTACATATAATGATTTTGTAACACTTTTTGTTGAGCAGTGGGAACATAAAAAGAGTCCCTCACAAATATTAACACAATATAATAATTTGAAGAAGGGGGGTTTTGGAACAGTCCAATAATTTTTTGCTATATTCATGAGGGTTTATAATTCAATTCCTGTTGATTTTAAACCATTGGTAGGAGCTGCCAAGTTGAATTATGCAGATGCATTTGAAGATGATTTCTCTTGTACATTGAGGGAAAGAAGGTCAGCTACTTTATCAAATATGATGAGAGATGCAGTGGAAGTGGAGGTTAATCTGATGGCTTCTGGAAAGATAAAACAAAAAATTGACATGGATAGATTAAAGAAGATAATCAACTTTCAACCTCTTCTTATAATGATGCCAAATTTGAATCCATGATGAGAACTATGGAAATATTAATAGATATATTGGCATTGGACAATAGAACTCAAAATAGAGAACAACAAGAAGCACCCATTAGAAACCCAAATTTCAGAAGGTCGATTCCCCCACAAATTAGACAAAGAGATCAAAGGAATCCAATAAATGAAGAAGATAATCCAATGAGACCTCCATTCCCTGAGAATTATGTAAATGAAAGTGATGAAACAGAGTTAATGGAGAGTGAAATATATCATTTTGGATATTTGGATTCAGAGATATTTTTGACCAAAATGCAGCATGATATGTTTTCTACAGATGGAGAATGCAACATTTTGGAGTCAGAAAATGAATAGTATCAGATTGGATATCAAAATGCAATAGATGATCTTCAAAGGAAGATAAGTCTCAGAAATAGGAATGTAATGGTGGATAAAGGAAAAGGTCAAATAGATAAACCCTCTACTAGTCAGAACAAAAATAACAAAGAAAATGAAGATGTAATGAAAAAGGTCCCAAAGAACAAGAAATAAATGACTAAAGAAAGTTATAAGAATCTTGTTCCTTTCAAATTGCAGAATGAGATAGCTAAAATCAACATCTCCATACCTTTTAATGAAATTTTGAAAAACACTGAATATAAAGAACAGATTTCTAAAATGGTTGGAGGTCAAATACAAATGGATCTAGACACATTAGAATTGAAGGATGATACTCCAATTATTCATATGGGTTCAAATATGGAAGATAATAGTGTGAATGCTATTCCACCTTTTTATATAAACCTGAATATTCATGATAATATTTTGCATAATTGTATGCTTGATTCTGGTGCTTCACATAATTTGATGCCTAAAGTTGTAGTAGAAAGTTTGGGTCTAGACATAACAAGGCCATATAAAGATTTATTTTCTTTTGATTCAAAGAAAGTAAAATGCTTGGGGTTAATCAAATATTTGGTGGTAAATATTACTAAATTGCTAGTCAAATGAGTTGTTATGGATGTGGTTGTTGTTGATATTCCACTGAAGTTTGGCATGTCGTTATCTAGATCATGGGGCATCAAATATCAAAGGAACCTTGCAGATGGACATGTCATTTGCTACTATTCCAGTTCTCGGGGAGCATAGGAGATTGTATTTTGAAAAAATGCTTGATTATGTGGTAAGTGATAGAGATGAACCTGGGACTCATTCTATATATGCAGTAGATATAGACTTGGGATCTTCAATTGTTTACAAAGATGATCATTTTGAAGAAAAAATAGATTTGATTAAGCCAAAAGAAGATAATTTTCCAAGCAAAGAAAAAAATCTGCTAAAAGAAAAGGTGAGAAAAGAAGGTACCTGGATTATGCATTTTGATGGATCCATGAGTAAAGAAGGTGCTGGTGCAGGTGTTTGGATAATTACACCAACTAGAGAATTTTTTATGTTTTCCTTTAAGTTGGCTTTTGAATGCACAAATCATGTTGCAGAATATGAGGCATTGATTTTGGGGTTGAATCTATTGAAAGATATGAAAGCAAAAAAGATTGAAGTATTTGGAGATTCAGAATTGGTGATAAATCAGGTAAAAGCAATTTATCAAGCAAGGCATCCAAGGTTGAGATCTTACAGAAATGAAATTTGGGATTTGTTAGAAAATTTCTTTGATGAACATGATGTGGTAACAATACCAAGGGTTGATAATTCAATAGTAGATTCTTTGGCTACTAATGTTGCAGCTTTCAAGGTTCATAGTTTTTCCAAGAAGAAATATGATATTGAGGTTATGAATAGACCTTCTATTCCTGATAACATAAGACATTGGAAAGTCTTTGAAGATGATCAACATATAAAAAGGTTTTTAGAAATGACAGATGAGTTTACTTACAAATCTATTCACACTGAAGATGCTGAAGATTTTCCTGATATACATGAATTTTCTGAAGAACCAGAAAGGTTTAAAGAAAATATTGGAGGTAAAGATATAATTCTGTTGAAAATTAATGTTATTCCTAGAGGACTTGTTCCATTAGAAAAGTTATTTGACAAGAATGATGTAGCTAAGAATCTGAAGGTAGAACCCAAGGGGGAATATGTCAAATATTGTAACATCATAACTAAAGAGAATCCCAATATAGTGAATATTTCAAATAAACTTCCAAAAGAAGAAGAAAAGAAATATGTTGAATTGATGAAAGAATTTACAGATTTTTTTGTGTGGAGTTATGAAGATCTAAAGGAGTATGATAGTTCCATAATTCAACATACAATTCCAATCAAGCCAAATGAAAAACCTTTCAAACAGAAATTGAGAAGAATAAATCCCAAGCTACTTCTAGTGATTGAGAAAGAAGTCAAAGATTTGTTTGATGCCAAAATTATTGTGTCATTGAGATTTTCCAGATGGGTGGAAAATTTGGTTCCTGTAAGGAAGAAAAATGGAGAGATAAGGTTGTGCATGGATTTCAGAAATTCGAATAGAGTATCTTTGAAAGATAATTATCCACTTCCCAAAATAGATCATATTTTACAGAAAGTTGTTGGAGCAAAGAGTATTTCCATGTTGGATGGATTTTCCAGTTACAATCAGATTAAAGTACATCTAGAAGACCGAGAGAAGACATCTTTTACCACTCCATGGGGAACATTTATGTATGCTAAAATGTCATTTGGGATAATGAATACGGGAGCTACATTTCAAAGGGATATGGACATTGCCTTTGTGGAAGAAAAGGATAAGTTTGTGGTAGTGTACATGGATGACATAACCATATACTCCAAATTTATTGCAGATCATCAAAAACACTTAGAGAAGGTTTTCCTAAAATGCAAAAAGTTTGGCATTTCCTTGAACCCTAAGAAATCTCATTGTGCTATGGAAGAAGGGAAATTGCTGGGACAAATCATATCAAAAGATGGCATCAAGATTGAACCAGAAAGAGTATCGACAATACAGAAGATCGGGATACCCAGAAGTAAAAAAGAGGTAAAATCTTTTATTGGTAGGGTGAATTTTTGGAGAAGATTTTTTCCACGTTTTACATAAATCTTAAGACATATCTATGAAATGTTAAGGAAAAATAATGAGATTAAATGGACATCTGAAGCCATACAATCTTTCAATGACATTAAGAAAGTCTTAATTGAAGCTCCGGTCTTAATTAATCTTGATTTTTCTAAGGATTTCATTATATTTTCTTATGCATCACAACATACATTGGCTGGGGTCTTATTGCAAAAGAATATGGAAGGTATGGAACAACCAATTGCTTTTTTCAGTAAGATTTTGAGAGATGGAGAGATGAAATTAAATATCATGGAGAACAGGCTTATGCATTGGTAAAGGAATTGAAGGATTTCAGAGTTTATATATTACATTCACATACTGTTGCATATGTTCCTTCTCCAGTGGTAAAGAATATTCTTACTCATCCTGATCCAGAAGGAAAGAGGGAAAAATGGATTGTTGTTCTGCTGGAATATGATTTAGATATGAAGCCCACAAAATTGATAAAGGGAGAAGGCTTAGCAAAAATGATGACTGAGTCTAATTGCGAAACTTTGGATATAAATTTCATTTTAGAAATGTCGACAGAAGTACTTCCTGAATGTGAAGTAGTTGAAGATTTTTCCTTGTCACCATGGTATGCAGATATTGTATATGTTTTGCAGAATTTGCAAGCACCCCCAGGAATGGATAAAACCAGATCGAGATCAGTGAAGATGAAAGCAACAAAGTTTTGTATATTAAATGAATATTTGTATTGGAAAGATCGTGGTGGGGTTTTGTTGAATTGCCTATTGGAAAATGAAGCACAACATATCATGGGAGAATTTCATAAGAGGATGTGTGGAGGACACCATTCTTGGAAGGCTACAGTTAATAAAATCCTAAGAGCGGGTTTTTCCTAGCCAACAATTTTTCTAGATGTATATAAAGAGATATCCAAGTGTCATGAATGCCAAATATTTGATGGAAAAAGGGAACTTCTGCCCTTACCCATAAAGGAAATTTCAGTAGAAGCACCATTCCAACAATGGGGATTGGATTTCATTGGTGAAATCCATCCAAATTCTTCAGGACAACACAGGTGGATCCTCACTGCAACAGACTATTTCACAAAATGGATCAAAGACATTCCAACCAGAAATACTAATGAAACAATTATTATAAATTTTCTAGAAGAAAACATTTTATCAAGATTCGAATGCCCTAAAAGAAGAGTGACAGATAATGCTCCAACTTTTAAGTCGAAGAAGATGACAATTTTTTTTCATAAGTATCACATTCATTTAAATCATTCAACTGCCTACCATCCTCAAGGAAATGGAATGGGAGAGTCCTCAAATAAGAGTCTGGTAAGGATTATCAAGAAGCTATTGGAAGATAATAAGAGAGCATGGCATACCAAATTAAAATATCCATTGCAGGAAGATAGAATTAGCACAAAAAGAGCTATTGGCACTTCTCCTTTCCAGTTGGTTTATGGCACAGAAGTGATATTTCTGATTTCTTTGGGATTACCAGTTATGAAATTATTACAGGAAGTTGCAGAAGAACCAAATCATATGCAAAGGAGGATAAACCAGATGATAGAAGTGCATGAACTGAGAGAAAAAGCATACAACAGAACTCAAGTGCATCAAGAAAAAATGAAGAAAACCTTTGATAGTAAAATCAAAGAGAGAGATTTTCATATGTATGATTTGGTCTTGAAATGGGATGCTAGGAGAGAAGACAAACACGGTAAATTTGAACATTTGTGGAAGGGTCCTTATATAATAGCAGGATTTCAGCAAGAAAATGCATTTATTCTTCAAGAACAAAATGGAGAATTTCTTGTAGGAGGACCAATGAATGGGCGACATCTCAAGCATTATCTTTCTTAAAAAAAAAAAAAAAAACAGATGAATTTTCATTCCAAGTGGTGCAGTAAATGTTTTCAGTTTTCAGAGGATGAATAAAGAATAGGTTTCAGATTTGCAAGTTGTTATATGGATTTAAAAAAATTTGAGGACAACCCAATGGATTAGGCACTTGGTCTATGAGGTTCTTTGCTACCTCACAGGGAGGATATAATCCCCAGTTGGAGCCAATTGTTAGCACCTAGTTTTCACAGTGTGAATAATGATGTATTAATAAAGAGATGTTTTGAAAATTCCTTGAGAAGAACTAAAATATGATTGTTTTATGGTTTATGGAGCTAGGAGGTGATCAAAGGTTATGAAGGGGGACACTAAAGAGAAAAATAAAGAAATTCCAAAAGAAAATTTACCAAAATCCAACCAAAATGAGCAAAAAGGGGCCAAAAACTAAAGTCCAAAAGTAAATATTAGAAGCATTAACCGTTGTGCAGGAGGCACCATTGATCAGGAATAAGAAGGAGATCTACGGTCTTTTTTTGTTGTCACATTGTCAATATGCGCGGAGAATAAGTGTGAAGGAGGTTGCAAAAAGCAATACCAGTAGACAAGTGGTATCTTTAAGGTGCTCCGCAAGCGAAGAAAGCAGTATATAGAACCATTTTGATACCACGCGAAACCATTATGGCAGATCCAAGGGTTATAGAAAATCAATGGTTTAGATTTATGATAGAAGATCCGATGGCTTGGGATAAAATATTTAATCATAGTGAAAATATCAAGTGAATCAATGGCTCAGATTGCAGGTAAATTAAATCAATGGTGATGAAATTTAGAGGTGCATGAAGGATAGTGATATGGAGCCCACCAACGGGAAAGGTTGAAAGGTTAAACACTTTGCAAATTTCCACCATAGATGCATAGCAGGAGAAGATCGATGGTCCTAGATGATTGACGCATCGGGAAGATGCATGAAAGATAGAAGAGGTAGTGGATGCAAAAAGAAAACTTCTAGACACTTGGAAGCATCAAATTAGTTCACTTTTGGTAAAGTTGGTCATGCGATTATCACTGGGATCCAACGATCTAGATTTGAAAGATGGGAATGATCGAAGGACAAGAATAAAGGAGTTATCAAGTGGCGAAAAGGACATGAAATCCAACTATTTAGATTATGGCACGTGAGATCAAAGGTTGGGAAAAATAAGCACCCGAAAAGATGCCCAAAAGATAAAGAAAGTGGGTTAAATATAGCAAAGAAACCCGAGAAAGTTGACATTTGTCTTTTCATTATCAGTGCTAGAAGGTTCCAAACAAGTGGGCACGACAGAAGACGACAGAGCAAGACAAAGCACATGGTTGTCAGCGACAGGTAGGCCCTTATAACTTCAAACTAAAAATATTTTAAAGTTTGTTTATAAGAATTAAGAATGGAAACAGTCCATGATGTAGATGAAGCTAAGGTTAAAGATGTTGTGGAGGATAGAGATTGGGATATTTTTTATACCTCCCTTAGCTTATCAGTGGCGAAAATTAAAATGAGGTTGAAGAATTTGTTGGAAGCAGGTCTGGACGTGGACATAGTTAATCATTCATACCTGATGTCGTTTTTCCCTAACCAAATTGTCTCATTCCCAGAGTTTGTGTCATGGTGTGTGTCAAATTAATCTGAAGCCGAGCGAATTGTTATGAATGCTGCAAAAAATAGAATTGTCTGTCGGATAGAACCCCTGCTCGTGAGAGACGCCTTAGAAGTCCATGTGTCCGAAATACCTGAACCTGAGAGTTTTTCTGAAAGATCAATTATTGACCTATTTCACTAGTCGTCACCCGAGACTAAGCAGATTTTCATGGCTTCCTACCTTAAACCAAATTTGGAAATCAATGAAACTCCTTATCCTTTAGATGTTAGTCTTTTCAATGAGAATACCCAACTCGTCTTTTCCCTTTTGGCTTTGTTTTCAGGTATTGATACAGATGCATGGGTGACTTAGTTTCAATTAAGTTTGCTGTTTAGAATGAACATCAGTTCACTTGTAGCTGAAGGAAGTCAGATACCTAGTCTTAAGTTTGAAGAATTTTTTGCTGAAAGGATTCATTTGCAAATGGAAAATTTCAATACCTTAAGGAAGTTTAGGTTTCAATCCCATCTCATGAATATGGTTATGTTCACCAGTCTAGAAGAAATACTTTTTCCGAATTTTGATCTAATTGGATCAATAATTTTTTCCACCTCCCTCTTTGCCTCAACCAATAATGTGGTTCTAAGATTCTCTGAACGAGGAGGCACATAACCATTTGAAGTTTGTTCAATTATATTTTGACACATCTCAATGAATAATGGTGAATGAAATGAAGTTTAGGTAGAAAAGAAATGTAATGGTAGGTGTCGGTGTTAAATTTTGAGCATTAATTCACAATACACTAGGATCTTCACTGAGAGAATAACATAAATAGTATATCAATGCATAACAATCACAATAAGCATCACAAGCATCACAAGAATCAAAAGCATGAGAGACAAGAGACACAAAGTTTCTATGGGGAAAACCCTAAGGTGAAAAACCCCACAACTTCCTCAGAGATAGAGAGAGCAATGGCTCAACCAAAGTACAACCAAAATACACTTGAGATAGTCTCCTAGTAGCAGATGATCCTCCTCCTCACTAGTGCGCCACTTTCTGAGTGAGAGAGATATGACTTTCCAAATGATCTAAATAGAGATCTCCTGATCTCTATTTATACTAACCTATTTTCCCAGTGACCTTATGGGGCCGACTTGTCTAGCTAGGTACATCCACAATATAATATATATTTCAGGGCCGACCCCACACATGGTGGTCTAATATCCCATCTGCAAGTACACAAAATTGAGACACTTGTCAATCCACATGACGACACTTCCTTATAGAGGAATAACACATCTCTAATAAAGGTACAATAAATATATATGAAATACATAGATGAAATACATTCCGAAGTTACATATACATCAACACTCCCTCTTAACTAGGAAGGTATTTCTCGACACAGATCTGCTAGACAAGTCTTCTTCTCGGGATCATCGTCATCGATGCATTGTCATCATCATCGTCACTGCTGCTGCTATCTCAACCAATCTCTAACTCTACTCATGATAGGAAGTTCTACAGAGATAGTCCTTTTTCATATTGGATGTAGGCCCACCACCTGCAGGTATTCATCATCACTGGCCATACTGTGGAAATCTCAGGGCTTATTACGTGCATCACAAAACCTTAAAAGAGTCTCTTGACTAGCAAGAACCCTAAAGAGCATCTGAGGCCTTTTTCATCCTGTCCATATCTCCAGGACTTATTACATGTGAACCCACCACAAAACCTTGAAAGAGAATCCCAGGACTGATTACGAGCACAAGGCTCAACCTATCGGATCTCCCAGGGCACAAATTACATGTGGTCACCACAAAACCTCGAAAGAGCATCCCAGGACTTATTACGAGCACAAGGCTCAACCTATCGGATCTCCCAGGGCACAAATTACATGTGGTCATGGAAAAACCTCGAAAGAGCATCCCAGGACTGATTACGAGCACACGACTCAACCTATCGGATCTCCCAGGGCACAAATTACATGCCATAGGACAAAACCTTGAAAGAGCAACTGCCAGATATCCCAGGGCACAAATTACATGCCATAGGAAAAACCTTGAAATACTATCTGCAGATCTCCCAGGGCATAAATTATATGTCCTCCCAAGCAAAACCTCGAAAGAGCATTTGCTAGATATCCCAGGGTACAAATTACATGCCGTAGGAAAAACCTCGAAAGACTATCTGCAAATCTCCCAGGGCACAAATTACATGCTTATCTGCACAACCTGTTCCACGGCCACAGAGTATCAACCTGATACTCATCATACATCATCCTGATGTACACATGATCATCCTGATCATCATCACTACAAAATCCTGCTGCATGCCATCTGGAGCAACATCCTGAAGCTCGTCATCCATGATCATACAATGCATCTATCTGATGCATACCAAGTATCTACCTGATACATATCATCATACATGATCCACCTGATCACATAGTGTATCCACCTCATACAAATATAAATACATGATAAATATCAACATACATGATCTACTTGATCATACAATGTATCCACCTGATACATATACAGATACATGGTCCAAGCATCCAACATGATGCTTATACAAAATACATACAGATGATCCAATTGATCATATCCAGCATCCAACATGATGCGTACATACATATAAATGATCCAACTGATCATATCAAGCATCCAACATGATGCATACATACATACATATAAAAATGATCCAACTGATCATACAAAGCAGAAACCATAACATCATCCTGATGCTCATCATCCAGCGCTTACATCCACAGCCATGTGAAGGATCCTCCTTCCAACATGCTTGGAATGGCTTCAGAAAATGTGTCCATCACTTCTTCCTCGAAGTGTCATCAATCTGAAGAACACCAAGCCTCTCTCTGAAGTACTCGAACTTCACCCTAGCTACTGGCTTCGTCAGAAGATCTACAATTTGCTCATCCATCGCAACATACATAAGCTTCACAGCTCCTCTCTGCACAATATCCCTGATATAGTGATATTTTATCTCTATGTGTTTCAACCTGTCATGAAACACTGGGTTCTTGGACAGCTTCACACAACTCTGGTTATCACAAAAGATACCAATAGCATCCAACGGGAGATCAAATAATTCAGACAGTAGATTCCGTAGCCATACTGCCTCACAACTAGCTGAACAGGATGCAACATACTCTGCCTCAGCTGTACTCAGTGCTACACAGGATTGCTTCCTGCTAAACCAAGAGATCACACCTGATCTCATACTGAAGAAGCACCTAGATGTGCTCTTTCTATCTGCAGCACTTCCAGCCCAATCTGAATCAACATAACCATGCAGGTTAAACTTTTGATTCACCTCATTCTTGAGCCCATAATCCACTGTACCCTTCAGGTACCTCAGAACATGCTTTACAGCAACCAGATGAACACTCCTCGGATCTGTCAGGAACTGACTCAATGTGTTCACCGCAAAGCAAATATCTGGTCTCGTATTCGTCAGGTACATCAAGGACCCAATCATCTGACAATACATAGAGACATCAACTGGATCAGATGAAGCATCACACAGAAGCTTCAGATTCGATGCCATAGGTGTGGTCACGGCCTTGCAATCCATCATCCCGAATCTCTTCAGGATATCTACTGTGTACTTCCCTTGACCAAGGAAGATCCCACCTGCACTCTTCCACACCTCCATCCCTAGGAAATAATTCATCATTCCCAAATCTTTCATATCGAACTCAGCAGCAAGCTTCCTCTTTGTATCACACCAAGTTCTGGGAGCTTGCTACAAGCCATACAAGGCTTTCTTCAATCTGCACACATGTGACTCCCTGTCAGGTCTTGGGAATGCATCCCAAACATCATCTTCATGATCGACAGATCATGGCATTCCATTTCTTCATCCCAGATCCTGGGAACTTCAATATCTTCAATAGATATCTTTGTTGCTGGAACAAATGTTGTAGTCCTTTTGTAGGTGAAGATATATGGTCTTTCCTACAAAACAAGTTAAATTGCATGATTAGAAACATCTCATAATTTTCAGAACAAATTCTTTACACATAAATAAATATGTCATGCAGTCATGCAGTTATCTTAGCCAATGCTTCAATACAACATTTATCCATGTTCCACAACTTTCTAGATGCCTTCCAGTCTCTACCAGAACATTGTTAAGAGTTTACACTAATCCCAACATGTTAGCAAAGAGGTTTCATTCTAGATAAGTAGCACTGGAATGTTGTACAGTGCCATAGGCCACTTACCCATCACATGCATATTAGTAGTATACTGTTCATTAATGTAATCATTCCAATATGCACAATACATCTCCTAAGTCTAGGAACATAAGCATAATATTATTTAAACACACAAAATATGCAAGAAATGATAATTGAAATACTCATCTTTGTTTGTTTGTTGGGTGGACTCCCTCTGAGTCTTTTTTTCCTGGCAGGAGCTGCTGAAGTAGCTTCTTCTACACCTTTCTGTTGTGGAATGTAGGAAGATGGTCAACTCCCTCTGAAAATATGCATCCTTGCAGGAGCTGCTGGAGTGTGCTCCCTCTTGATCTTTGCTTCCTGGATTTCCTATCCTTGAACTTATATTCATCCTTGCTGACATCAATCTTCTTGAACCATGGAAAGTATATTATGTAAGCCTTCGAGCTTTCACTGTAACCCACAAAGATACCCTTCTTTCCTGAAGGATCTAGTTTAGTCCTCTTTTCCTTTGGGACATGAGTGTATACTGGACAACCAAATATTCTGAGATGGCTGACTTTAGGTTTCTTACTAGAAAAGATCTCTTCTGGTGTCTTGTTATCCAATATCTTGTGGGGTGTTCTGTTCTGCACATATACAGCTATTCTAGCTGCTTCTTCCCATAGATGCATAGGTAGATCCTGGTCATGTAGCATTGCCCTTGTTGCTTCCATGATTGTTCTGTTCTTCCTTTCTACAACTCCATTCTGTTGAGGATTATAAGGAGCAGTCAACTCCCTCTTGAGCCCTGAATCACTACAAAGCTTCTTGAATTCACCTGAGGTGAATTCTCCACCATTGTCGGATTTGAATGTTTTGATCTTCTTGTCAGTTTGATTCTCCATCAAGGTTTTGAATTCCTTGAATTTATCAAACACGTCATCTTTGCTCTTCAAGAAGTATACCCAAGTCTTCCTGGAGAATTCATCAATAAATGAGACATAGTAAGCATACCCACTCAGAGAACTGGATGACATAGGACCACATACATCTGAGTGGATGATTTCCAAGATGTCTTTTGCCTTGTTTTCATTGCTTGGGAAAGCCTTCTTAATGTTCTTACCTTTTGCACATCCTTTGCAAACACCTTCATGTTTGGTCTTGATTTCAGGAAGACCCTCTATAGCGTTGCTTGCAATTGGAAGTGCCCTATAGTGCATATGAGTAAGTCTTCTATGCCAAAGTTCACTTGGCTCCATGGATTCATGTACCATGGCATGTTCAGGTTGTCCCTTCAATTTATACAACCCTCCCTCTTGCTCTCCAATCACTACTTCATCATCTATGTTCTTTCCCTTTGGCCACATTAGGACTTGGCCATCCACAAATGCAACCCTCACACCTTTTGCATCCAATGCAGAGATGGAGAGTAAGTTCTTCTTGAGCCAAGGTACACAAAGGACTTCTTTCATCTTCAAATATTTTCCAGAACCTATGTTGTAGGAGGCTTCACCACTTCCTTTGATTGGGTATTGATAATCATCCCCAAGTTTCACCTTATGCGGTGATTCATGTTTAGATAGATTCACAAAAGATTCCTTAAACCCAGTCATGTGTTTGGAAGCCCCACTATCAATCAACCAATCATTACAACCATGGGAGATCAAACCTATGAGAGCAGAAATTAGAACATATTCTTCTTCACTTGATGAGTCATCATTACTATCACTTTCTTCCCTAGCCTTGTTCTTTGGGGGTTCATCATCTTCGGCAGCATGAGCATGATATCTTCTTTTGTTATTCTTCTTCTTCTTATTGAAGTTGTTGTTGTTGTCTTTCTTCTTCTTGGGACAGTCTGAAGCAAAGTGTCCCTTCTCATTGCAATTGAAGCATCTGAGATCTTTCTTATCTTTATGATAATGGTGGTGTGAGAATCTTCTGTTATGAGATGATTCCTTCTTGGACTTGCCTTTCCTGGCATGTGTTGTGAGAGCTTGATCTTCATTTCCCATATTTTCTTCTCGAGCCACAAGCCTAGCTTCTTCTTGAGAGCATTCTTCCCACAATCTGTTGAAGGAGATCAACTTCTTCCTTGCACAAATTCCTTGAATAAAGGAATCCCATGACCTGGGTAGGCCATTTAGAGTGGTCATCACCACTTCACCATTCTCCACCATTTCATCCATTGCTTCTAGTTGTTCCTTGATCTAGGAGACCCTTGAAAAATAAGATTGAATGGTTTCTCCATTCTGAAACTTTACTCCTTTCAATTGGTTCTGCAGGGTCATCTTTCGATTTATGTTCTTCCCTTCAAATAACTTGGTCAAAGAGTCAAACATCTCCTTGGGTGTCTTTAGAGAAGACACATGGGGTATGAGATGGTCTTTGATAGAATCAACAATGATTCTCTTTGCCTTGACCAAGTTTTTCTTATGCAATACCTTAGCCTCTTCATCCTTTGGGATAGGGATGTCTTTTTTTACATATGAGTCCAACTCATTCTCTTCTAGGATTAACCAAATCCGATACTTCCAAGCTCGGAATTTATCAGCTCCTTCAAGCTTATCCTCAAGCTTGGTGTGGTGAGACATCTTAAAGAGTACTTCAAATGGAAATAGAAAATATTTAGGTCTTACCACTTGAAATGCTTAAAACTAGATCTGGTCTCGGATTAGGGTTTGTCAGAAAAACCCTAAAAATTCAAAATGTGAATTTCAATTTTCTGAAAGGATAGAAAGATGCGCCTTGATGAGCTGATCAGCCTGGTGTATTCATAATTTGAGATCAGCAAAGCTTTACCCTTCAGATTTTCCTTTTTGTCCTCTCGGGTTCACTAGGGAGAGCCCACAATTAGGGTTTGAGTTTCCCGGAGATCTACCCAACCAAAAATCTCGATCCAAAGCTCTAAACTTTGATTTTTGCAAGGAGCTTCCAGCTATGTCTTCAGATGTCAGAAATTCCTATTTTTGTGGAAACCCTAAATTTTAGGGCCAAATCTGAAAATGCTCAGAATTGAATTCTGATTGAACAGATAGATTTGCCTTGATGAGTAGAGTCAATCTACTATACGGCTTTTCCAAAATCTATGGAGAAAAACCCAATAAATAAGAAACTCAAGTTTTCGTCACTGCAAAATGTCTTCTTCTCAGGTTAGCTGTGATACCATGTTAAATTTTGAGCATTAATTAACAATACTCTAGGATATTCACTGAGAGAATAACATATACAGTATATCAATGCATAACAATCACCATAAGCATGACAAGCATCACAAGAATCAAAAGCATGAGAGACAAGAGACTTAGAGTTTCCGTGGGGAAAACCCTAAGGTGAAAAACCCCACAACTTCCTCAGAGATAGAGAGAGCAATGGCTCAACCAAAGTACAACCAAAATACACTTGAGATAGTCTCCTAGTAGCAGATGATCCTCCTCCTCACTAGTGAACCACTTTCTGAGTGAGAGAGATATGACTTTCCGAATGATCTAAATAGAGATCTCCTGATCTCTATTTATACTAACCTATTTGCCCAGTGACCTTATGGGGCCGACTTGTTTAGAAAGGTACATCCACAATATAATATATATTTCAAGGCCGACCCCACACATGGTGGTCTAATAACCCATCTGCAAGTACACACACTTGCAACACTTGTCAATCCACATGACGACACTTCCTTATAGAGGAATAACACATCTCTAATAAGGCTACAATAAATATATATGAAATACATTCCGAAGTTACATATACATCAACAGTCGGTTGTGGCCTAGAAGCTTAAACAAAAGCTATCCTGGAAACCATTTCTTTTGCTTAAAGGTGTTGGTGGCTATGGCCAAGAAGTGGCAACTCACAACCCATCTCTTCTTTTGTTTGCAGGTGGCTTGTGGCTTCTTTTGTTTTCAGGTGGCTGGTGGCTATGGATAAGAAACAACAACCAACCTAACTATGAAAATCCTTTGTTTTTGCTTGTAGGTGGATGTGGATATCCAAGAAGCCAAAACCAACAGTGCTATGGAAACCCTTCCGTAAGTATTAACTTTTTTTTATCAAATTAAGTATTGTGTTTCGCATAGAGGGTTTTCTCAAAGTCATGAATTGCCCAAAGGCTCAGGGTTTTATTTATATAATTTAGGTTTTTGTTTGCAAGCGGTGGGGTTTTAAAATGCACATGACTAAGAATGATCAAAGTGCTTAATATGATGCAGGTGTAGGAAGTCGCAAACCAAACGATGTTGAGTTTGGAAGGAAAAACAAGTTTTTAGAAGATTAAATATTTCATTTAATAATGGAGGCCCTCAATTGTAAACAATTTCAAATCCACTTCCACGCATACTTTAGGGTTTAGAAAGAAGGAGTTGTGTTTTCCATGAATGAATCATAGATTTCTATTAAGTTACATCTACCAATTACCATTAATGATCAACATATTTCCAAATCTCCAGGTAAAAAGAGACTAACAAGAAAGTGCTTTTGGGTGTGTGTTTCTGACCTAGATGCCTTGTTATTTCCTTTAGAGTGTGGGTTCTTTTCTTTGTTTATTTTTTAACAGTTTCCTCTATGAGTTCTTTTCTCAATTAGTTCAACCCACGATCAGTAGAAGGGGAGTCAATTCAATGGGGATTCATAATAGAAAATAAATAAGCTACAAGGGGAGAATCACACATAGGAATAGAGCATTTCATGGCTAGGATGTCTGTAGAATGGGGTATTTTTTTCCCTAGGCGACCTTTTCAGCTTCTGGTTCAATTTCTAAAGAGGACACAAAAAAGGGCTTCTTTCATTGTAAGGTAAATGATGATGGTTTCTTCCTGTTCAAACAAGTAATGGTTCAGAATGTAAATTAATATTGTGACGCAAAGAGAGAATACCATGGAATCTTATTTTGAATATGATATGTAATAGAATAGATTGATTTCTTCTTTCAAAACACTTTAAATATTAAAATTTAATGCTGATACATGTATCAGTGTTTTAAGAATAATGATTTTTTTATGATGATTTGTACCAAAATGTGAAATAAAGAATAATAATCTAAATCCAAATAATTTATGAGATTGGTTGTTTAAGAGGGAGATCATGTAATTCGATCTAGATTACATTGATAAGTAAAGCTCGATATTTGATAGAAGGTGGGATTCTTCTCTTATAGGCCCATATATAAGCATCACAAAGAACACTAACTTGAATTCAAATCCTAGGCAAAGCAATTATGAGGTTGGAATTTCAAATCCAATCCACGAGTCAAATTTGACAATGTAAACTATTTTGTAAGGCGTTTTAAGTGTCTTATTGGAAATTTGTAAATTTAAAATATGGCCAAATGTTTTATTGGAAATTTGTATATTTAAAATATGGGAAAATGGCCTTGAGAGTCCAACTCCATCCCTATTAGTGGTGATTCGTAAATGACTTTAATGCTAATTACCATCAATATAGATTATTTATCAATCACATGTATTCAACATTTTTTTTAAATCATTTCATTATTAATCTAATGGTGCTATGTTCGCACTTATAGATGGAATATTTTACATGAATTAGTAAACTATGGTTTTTTTTACTAAGAGAACTGGTAAACTCTAGAATCAAAGAAAAGGCACAGCTAATACACCGATCGAGTTTCGAACATTAATGCATTTGAGGGGCGGCTGTATATGTCAAGTCAAAATATCAGATCATATAGTAATCAAAGAATTCCATCAAATGCAATGCATTCCCGTCTAGATGCAATGCGTACCATTATCATCTTATTCAAAAATAATTACAGCACGTGAGGAGTGCATTTTCAGATATTTTGTGTCCAAATGCAATGCATTCTGAACTTTGAGTAGCGGAAATTTATTTATTAACAAGTTGGATTTTTTGAGGTTGGATGTTTTTGGTGTTTAGATGTAGTGAATTCATTATAGCTGTGAAGATTTGTGTTTTGATTCATTTTAGTCAAAAATATTTCACATTTTTTTGTTTAGGTGCCATGCATAATGCATTGTTTTGTTGTTGCTGGAGTTAAGTCTAATAGTAAATGTAAGTCTAATCGAAGTCCTTCACAAGCTTATAAATACTTTCCAATTTCTTGATCTCTCTTTCACAACAATACTTTCAAATTTCGGTTCTCGATCAAAGAAAAAGGAAACTATTACTTCATATTTATCAGATCAAATTAAAGCAAAAGGAGACTATTACTTCAAAAAATATGAGTCAACAACTTTAGAAGATGTGGTTCTACAACGAATATGGATTGTGTTGGAGAAAACTCACTATGGCTTGGGAGACCACTACAGACAGCTGACTACCAGAAATCAACTCAATTCTTAGAACTATGCTATTATAAATGACAATGCTAAGATAATGGAGAATGTAACCAACCTCGATCCAAACGTTTGATGTAGATCCCCGTTGGAGCTTTTCCAATCCATGCACTTGAATCTGCAAATTTGTCTTGACATCCAATATACAACAAGTACATAATATATATAAACTACATTAACATCATCAATAGCAATGATCCATGATATAACAAGTAAATGCAACACAATGTAAGATAAACAACATTTACAACATTAATGGACGAGAATATGAGTATTTCTATTAATACACAAGAAAAAGTACAATGTGATACAACCTCTTGCCGATAACCAATCTGAACCAGGATCTGGATCAATCCACTTGTGCCTCCACCACTTCAATCCTCAATGAATGGCAAACTCAAACTATGGTAGGAGTTTGGAAGGTGAACATAAAGGGTTGACAACTACAAGGATCAATGAGTGTAGACTCAAGATAGGGAAAAAATCCACTAGAGTTCTCTTGCTCTTCTTTTTTCTCCCTTCCATAAGCCATATGTGATCAATATATAGTCCTCCCAAAGGTAGGTGAAAGGACACATCGAGACGTTACTTGGGCAGATGGAGGGTCAAAGGTCACCCAATAACCACTTTTTAGGAGTAAAAAGTAATTAACTAGTGATTTTTACCATTTTACATGCTACCCGCGGGCTATATAAATGCAACTCGTGGGTATGCCTGCTATAGTGATGCAACAAGCGGGTAGGAATAAAAATACGGAAAAATAGTATCTGAAGGATATAAAGTGGATCTGAGTCAGTGAAATGGATCTTATAGGATAAAGAATGTTGATGCTCACAGGCTGGAAGATTACATTGTAACAGATGCCCCCTAATGTGTGAGGTTAGATACTGATGCTATGATGGCCAAAATACATTATAAAACTCAAAAGTGGAGTGATGGAAACACAAGTGGAAAGAGTAGCTCACTCATCATAGTACAATAATATCTCTGAATACATGTCGGTATAGTAAAACAATCTGATACAATGGCCATAAATAAGCAGTACATAATGGATATATGTCATAAGTGGTCATAGCCATGATCCCTCTACAGTAAGATATAGTTTCCTGCTGAAAAGGAAACAACTGATGCAAACTGGAGATACAAACTGCTGATATCTGAGAGGTGATATCTCTGATGTAAAGTCAAAGTCATGGGCAGCATATTGAATGCCACCATCGCCTAGGGTCTTCTACACAAGTCTTCGACGGTGCAAGTCCCATCAAGTGAATAAAGGAGTTGAAGTCGAACCTGATGAGACATCGTCTGATTACCGGTCAATGATGTATACCGTTAACAGACGCGAGGTAACCCACCAATAATGAAAATTGGATTCAAGGCACAGAGCATAATCATTGGAGTGTGAATAGATGAGTTGAAGTCGAACACTAGGATGAATCCATCGATCAAGGGACATTGATGTATTCCCAAAACTGTCGATGGCGAGAGAACCTGCAACTAATGACTACAAGCCTCAAGGTACTCAATCGAACTCTAAGCTTCAAGTCCCGAAATAAATTGGTTGAAGTCGACGGAACGAGACTCGCTGGAAGGTGTTATACCTCCATATTCCACAGTGTCACATCTTCACCACAAAAAGAGTTGACGACACTTCCCCTACTGCTTAAAACACCCAGAAGAGAAAAATGATGAGTGATCCTTGAAGGCAAACCTACCCTGTTAGGAATCAACCTAGCCAAGACTTTATTTACCTACACTACCGCGCCTTGCTCAGTTTTAGCTGCGCGGTAGTCTGTACTACCGCGCTATGCTATTTCTCTTCCACGCGGTACTACTGCGTTATGCTCTGTTCTAGAGGCGCGGTACACTTTTTTTAGCCTTTTTGCCATGGCTTGTGGGATTTTGATTTTTGAGAGATTTTTGAGGATTGGTGTCCCTGATTCGATCCTAACTCACTTTCTGTGATTAGTAGGCCTGATCCACTTAACTCTCCCAAGATCCACCCTTCTCTCTTGTTGGTTAACCCTACCACACACTATAAGAGAGAGGCATTCCATGAGCAAAGGGGAGGACTCTTGGAGATATCAAACTTATGATCTTGCATCTTTGTAGAGATAGCTAAAGGAGGAAGCACTTGGAGTTGGAGAATTGGCTTGGACATCAAGCAACCTTTGTAAGTAACTTCAAGTTGATAATAGAATATAACTTGTCTTGTTTCCCAAATCACATGTATTGATCTTGTTTCAATGATATGATTTGTATTTGTTATAGATTTAGATCCTAACTAATATTTCAAGTTGCTAGAGAATTGTATATGCTTGTATCTTGGTTATCATTTTGACAGGTTCATTCGCGAGGACTTGGAGATTGGAGCAACCATAAAGACAAGCGATTGGATTGAAGGTTAGTTAGATCTCTTCTACTTCTTTTAGCACTTTAATCTTGAGATATCTGTTTAAGATCTAGGAATTCAAGGTAGCATTTGTTTAGTTTTGTCTTAGTTTAGAGTCAGTAAGAGTCTACTTTAATCTAAGAGAATTCTGACTTATCCATAGGGAAGAATTCTACCAACAAGAATGGCGACTCCGCTGGTTTGAACTCCATTTGATTGATTGAGTTCACTGTCATCCATCTTTTGATTGTGACTTTTTCTTTCTCTTCAAACCAGTATTGAATTTTGGTCTCTTTGACCTTCATTCACCCCCCCTCTTTGTATTTATCCTCCCTGTGTGATCAGTGAGTCCTCTGGGTCTGCAACAACCCTAAAAATTTCATCTTTTCTTTCAAAAGTTGCACTTTTCCATACTTTGCAACAGTACCGCGCCCTCTGCATTGACCACAGCGCAGTAGTACCGCTTATCCTGCATTAGTACCAGAGCGGTAGTATAGCAGTACTGCGCTATAGCCTTATTCTGCCACGCGGTAGTGTCTACATACTGTCATTTTTTTTTCTCTCCCCTGCTTGGTTTTCTCAGTCATTTTCGTTTTCCTCTGCCTTAGTTGGTATTTTCTGCTTGCTGTTACCATCCTGTTCATGTTGGCTGCTTTCTGGATAGACCCAGGTCTTCAGGATGCGCAGCAACAAACACCCCTTGGTGCACCGGCCCTTTCGGCAACGAGCTGCAAGCAGCCCGTAGTCTCACCTGAAGTGGCTATGGGGGGGCTAAGAAATCAGGTTTCCTTAACCTAGGCGATGTGGAGACTAGTCCTCTCCCTTCCCAACTGGGAGGATACTTTGGAGCGGAACATCTTACTCTTCCGCAGACCTCACTGTGCTACGCACGTGAACTCACTCTTCCTTGCCTTGTTGCGCAGTATCTCCGCGTCTGCGCACAAGGCGTTTCCCACTACGTCCGATACACTGTATCGTCTCTGCTCTTGTGCCACAGTGCAGTAACACACTCCTTAAGCGTTGTGGCGATAGTGTTCTTACAGACTCCTCCGTCAGTGCATGAGTATAACTTCTAAGGGAGCTTCAAGGACTTACTCTATATACTCATTCATAAAGATAACGAAACATTCATGTAAACATAGATAGCAAAACATAGACATGCATTCACGCAAAACATCACCATAACAACAAGAATCATGTGGTTCGCCTCCACGGGGAAATCACGTCCACGAGAGTTGTATCTTATATTATCTCGAGAGGAAAATTACACAGTTCCATTGCGCACACAGCTGCAGCTTCAGATCTTTCTGGGAAACTCCACGCACATAGCTGGGAGCCCTTCTCTTAGATCTACTCTCTTCTACAGAGATTACAATGACTCAGACATCAACTTAGACTGTCTGCAAACTCAAGGACTAGCTCTACAGCTATCCAACTCTCTAACTCCTTCTATCTCCAATTTATCCAACCCTTTTCCCTTTACAATTGCACATATATATAGGTGGCCCTGAGGGTCGCACCTTTACAAAACTGTGGGCCTTTCCCCAACAGTGATCCCCAAAAACCCTAACCATTGACACGGCTAGGTGTACTGTAGGCGCCCCCTTGCAGTCACATCGCAGCTTCTTGCAGGCTCCGTGATTTTCGGCGCAGATCGCAGGTATGGGCACCGCTTCATCGTTCTCTGCTTCTCGTCCTTTGCCTTCAATGCTTCAGCCCGTTGCTCTTCCTTGGTCTGAGCAACCATAACTTCTGTACTTTTCCTTAAATGAGGGTAGCTGAGCCCTCTATTCCGTTGTTTCCTTCATTTACGGTGGTGGTTGAGCTTTCTACTCGGCCACCTTTACTCTTCTTTGGCTTGTGCGCGCAAGCTCCGCAATTTTCGGTCCGTAATCTGCGCTGAGCTCGTCCATCTGGCGCCGTACTGCGCACTGTTCACTTCTACCCAAAATTGGTGCTTTTACTCAAAATTAGCATTTTTTCCCTTCAACACTTGTGCTTTTTCCCCAAAATTCGCAACTTTACTATAGCTGCAGCCTATGCTCCAACAGTTCATTACACAGTCTTTGCGATGTGTTTATTTCTTTTTTGTGAGCTTGATTATTTTATGAGTTAGTGGCATTATTGGCACATTGGGTCACCCTTTCAGTTTGATTGCATTGGCTTGATCTTCCCATCACAACCAGACCATTACTACTGTTCTCTGTTACTGAGTTATGTAGCTTTCATAGTCACATTGTTTCCATTATTATCATTAAAATCCATATTGAAAGTTATCATTGGAAAACATTTGTGTTATTTTTATTAAAGTGGTCTAGCAGCATCATTGTGCATTAGGAAGTGAACCATTGAAATTTGCCACAGAAATTCTCATTTTTTGAAGCATCTTAGTTGTAAGATCAGTGAATTGGAAAGAAGTCTTTATTTCAGTTTGGCTCTATTTACAAAGAGAAAACAAAAAAAAAATTGTTTTGGTTTTTAATTGCTTGTGAAAGTTTCATGCATTTATGATCGAAGAACTCTCTCTCTTCCATAGCTAATTTTCATCGAATACAAGGCTTGTTTCGATTCATTTTCACTTGCATGGTTTGGGTTGTCACAACACCACCAAGTTTCACGTCCATTTACCCGATTGAGTAATACAACCACTAAAATTAATCTCCCTAACTAAACCAACATTAACCTCACTTGAGGAAATCAAAAGAATTTGGTAGTTAGGTAGGACACCGGGGATAGGCATCAAAATAATTCCCCCTTGTCATTTTCATCTGAGACATAGTTGTTGTCCTCTAGGGAACTAAAATCCTCTAGTATTTATTGACACGGTCACAGCCAGTTTGTGGAGGGGTCTCCTAACTGTTTTTAACTTTCAGGGGTTAAACGGCCGCGAGATTGAGAACCGGACGGACTCTGTGGAATGCCGCACTCCACTTAGCCCTAAGGCAACATCGATCATTGTCTTCTTTGTAAGGCAGAAGTGCCCAAAACCTTTTCCAACGTGTCATGAACGAGGTAGCTTAGTGACTTTTCTACTAGGGCTCTTTTACCCAGGATCCCTTTCGGTAGAGGGATATCCTTCTCATATTGGTCTCTCACGTTGTATTGTTCGACTTGGATTTCATCACCTTGCGAAGGATACAGCTTGTTGAGGTCTCCATCTCTTAGTTAGGAGTTTGCTTGTTATCTCATCTTTATAGAGGGCCATTTTTCTTTTTAGTGACTGCTTGTTGGCATTCTGGCCATTCTTTTTATTAGCTCGCTTACTGGGACACCGGTCTCAGTATAGATTTTAGAGCTTGCTTTTTTTGGCCTGCGAGCCTTGCTTTTTCTAGCTCCTCTTCTGCACACTCGGCTGCATTAGAGTTTTTGAGTTCTTTGTTACGAAACTGCCCCAGGATTTAATTTTCCTGCCATCATGTCAGAACCACCACGGAGATCACGACAAGTACAGGGAAAAAGCCCTCCACCACCACCACCGCCACAGACCTCCGGTCCACCTGCATCATGCATTCCCGCTCCTCCTGGCCACGGTGCTGGTCGAGGGAACATTCCACCGCCGATACATACTAAATCTTCAGTTTCGCCTGTAACCATTACTCACAGCACAGTCTCAGAATATCTTGTAGCTTTTGCAACCACTAGCATATCTGAGATTCCCACTGTCACTTCACCCACTGTTATTCCAGATATATCTACCATAGTGGACAACATTACAGTGGATGAATCTAGTACAGCCCAAAATACTAGACCAGAGGTCATCCTCCTACCTGATGTCAACACCTCCCTTCCACCAGAAACTTTTCATGATGACACAGATGGATCTGTTGGCACCACCGAAGGGTCCGACCAGGATATACCTGGCTTGATTTCAGTCCCAGGAGGGTACGTCGAAATTATTGAAGATACCCAACTTCCTGACACACCTTTTGAACCTGATTATGGCTTTACCACTTCCCAGGCGGAGCTACTACCTGTTATCACCACACCACCCAACGTTCATCTGCAGGAAACCAGTTCTTCCAACAACGTGCCTCGTACCATATTTTTCCCCAACCTCCCTCTGGGACATGAGATCATGGCCTCCATTTAGTCTAGTATGGTTAGTCTAGCAAATTCCCCGTTAGCATCGGCACAGTTTAAACGCGACACAGAGCAAATGCTCTCGACAGCCTCTAGATATCCCCCTGTTACTCGTCCTCTTGACTATCGGGATCCCAACATCCCGTCTAGCACAGAGTTTCACCACTCCTATGCAGACGACTCCGGACCTTCAGATGTTACTATACCTTGGTTCCCCTCGGACCCCGAAAACCCTTTCCAGGACATGAACTCGGACCCAGTCTTCGATGGTCCTCCTATCATTGAACACGCTATGGACGATACCCCCGATACCCCTCGATTAAACTCCCCACATTTGTTTCCATCACCCATGTTTGGCGCACATTCTATGAGGGATAACCTAGTTTTTTCTCTATTCTCGCCTGCTAGATATGGAAGACCCCCTCCACAAATCGACACTTTTGGCGCTGTTGGCCAATCAACACTATCATATTTGGCTAGCGTCGGAAGAACACCAAGTCATACTGCTGGATCTTCCATTTTGACCGGAGGGTCACCTTCGACCACTATCTACACTATCTCAGGAGGTGAACAACCGACTGCCGTGGTCCCCAAATCCAACAACCAAACTCCCCCTGGTGGGCCATCAACCCAACCAGTTGGAGGACAACCCTTTGTTGGGAACCCCATTCCTAGTCAACAACCTCCTCCTATAGGTCCATCCAACCCATCTGCTGGAGGACAACCCATTGGCTCCATCCAACAACCCTCCCAACCATCAGCATCTGCTCAGTATGGTATGTACAACACACCTGGCAGCGGACAACCTTATACCGGTTTTCCAACCGGACCTCATCCTCAACATCCCCCGTCAGGTATGCTTCCTTCTTGGGAACCTCAAATCCCACAGAGTGGGGGGTACTCACTATTTGGAAACTGGAACCCAGCTAGGGGGAAATCTCATATTCCCCCCAACTTGAACTCCGGCTTCCCTTATCCTTCAGCTGCTACAACTCCATGGAACCCATCCCTTCAATTTCCACACGCTCCTAAAGGAGGAATGAACCTTCCATGGACACCATTGTCGCAGCCACCCCCCAACCCTGCTATGGGAAACCCTCCACTTACTCAATATAGTGGTAACATTCCTGGAACACAACAACTCCAAGGAACTTTTCCCCAACCAGGAGCAGCAACCATTCCTGGGTTTCAGCAACCCCAGGGTACCATACCTACCTTCCCCACTCAGCAGAACATCCACCAACCGGTTACCAACACTCAACCGATTAACCAGATGGCTTACTACCCACATAACTTCCAGTAGTACCCCCCGAGAAACACATATGGGTATAACACACAACAGTATGCTATGTAGGGCCCCCCAGGTTTCTCTACACCACACGGTTATTACTCATACCCGCAGACTAATCGTCAACTTCCCTTTTTTGCCACACTAGACTTACCTGATTTGTCGACGCTCATTAATGATCCCATATGGCATGAACCTCACTAGCCACCCATTCCAGCCAAACTCCCATCTGACATTCCCAAGTTCGATGCTAAGCCTGGGGAAGACCCCAAGAACCACGTAATGACCTTCCATCTTTGGTGTTCATTCAACTCCTTGATGGACGATTCCATTCGACTACTGCTCTTCCAACGTACGCTTACCGGCACGGCAGCAAAATGGTACATCGAGCTGCCACAACACTCTTTCCACGATTTCAACACCTTGGCTATGCAGTTTCTGACCCATTTCCAGCTCCCCATCCGGTATGAGACTGGAACAGAACTGTTAACCTCACTGTGTCAAACCACTTCTACTCACATTTCGGATCACATCCATGAGTGGCGTCGATGCCGTAGGCTAATCAAGGAACCCATTCCGGATCAGCTACTCGCTGATTGGTTCATGAAATCCTTTTTTCCTCCCATAGCCAGAGATATCGCTATGCGCGGGCCGGTTACAGAAGAACAAGCCATCTCGGCAACTCAGTACATGGATTTGGTATACACCCAATCCGTCACTTTACACGAACTTCTTCTCCATGCCGCCCGCATTACCACTGATCCAATGAAACCTATCACTGAACCCCCCATTGATGGTATTGTCGGTTTAGTCAAGGCCCATCCTACTACCATTTTGACGGGACAACAAGCTTCTGCTTCCCCCGCTCTACCTCAGGCTGCTTCAAAAGCTACTACTTCTCCTGCTATTTCCTCCGAAGTGAACGCAGTTCAATCTACGTCACAACCATCCGGAGGAAAGAAGAAAAACAATCATGGTAAATCTAAGAAGAACCAGTAGGAGAACCCCAAGCCACAACCCACCCACAATGATCAAAAACCACGTCGAAAGGCTAAGTTTCCCTACCTAATTTGTCAAGACGATCACTACACACGTGACTGTCCATACAAGGACAAAGTCAACAAGTTCGTTAAAGGATCCTCTCACCCGACAGTGTTAACTGACCCTTTCCCTCAACAGCAACAGCAGATGGTTGCCCAAGAAACCCCACAAGGGGGCAACTCGACCAACCCAACTCGTGGAGAGATGTCCATTAATCGCGAAATCCTAATGACGAGTCACGAGGAGATTCATATAACCACTCGTTCAAAGACATACGAAAACCCTTCAAGTTCAAACAAACAATCCGATATAGCCAAAGGAAAATCTCCTATTGAAGATCTGACTCCTATTCCCCCCCCTACCGGCCATCTCGATATCGAGAGACCGCTCACGGACACATTGCTACGCCCACCCAAGGGAACCATACGAAAGGCGACATTTAATCCCAATGCGCGAGCTGCCCAAAATTACAACATTGTTGAGGATTTAGCTCAAGCACCTTGCGCCATGTCGACTCTCGAGGTTCTTCAACACTGCCCCACGCAACGTAGAACCTTACTTTCAGCACTGGGGGCAATGGACCCAGATACTTCAAACTCTATTATGTTTAACTTGGAACACGCCAAACCTCGGCTTTCTCACCAGTTAGCCTTCCAGGTTCATACAAAAATCCATGGAAATAGCATCCATCGCACTGTGTTAGATGAAGGTGCCTCCACGTCGATCATGTCTTTGAATTGTTGGAGAGCCTTAGGCTCACTCGAAGTCACGACCTCTCCCACTACTCTCAAGGCATTTGATGGACACGGTTTTCAACCTTATGGAATCATTCCCTCAATTGGTGTTGAACTGGGGAGCAAAACAATATCCGTACATATTGAAGTCGTGGATGCACCATTAGATTACAATCTTCTACTTGGTCGGAACTGGTTTTACGCCATGACCGCCATAGCATCTACCATCTTTTGGATTGTACAATTTCCTCACGAAGGGAAAATTGTCACCATTGATCAACTTGATTACTGTATCCCAGACTCTCATCCAAACTCCGCCAACACCGTCCCGTTATTGGATCAACCTCGGTACCAGTTCCAAGACATTGGTGTTGGTCTTATGAAGGATTCCTCCCTTATTGGAGTTTTTCCAGAGCTGGGGACCCATGTTCAACCAGTCAACATGATTTCATCAAATGTCACCCCTTCCAATGATTCATGGGTGGTCCCGAGACCCACTCAGATTGAAGACGACAGTAACTCTATCCTTTGAATAGAAACCTCACATCGTATGAAGCGATCCAATCAGCCACCGATTGGGTCGACTGTTCTACCCATCACACTGTGGCACAACTCTCGTTTGAGACTCATTCATACCCACCACTTATCGATCCTCTCAATTTGATTTTTCCCACTGACGAATCAATTATGGAGGTTATGTGTGGTAATGAGCCACCATGGGGAGATTTTCATCATCGATCTTCATTCCCCACCATTCAGACACTTGATCCCAACACAAAACCCAGTACTTCACTTGGGATGGTTCAAACCAAGGTTCCCACTTCCCTCGATGAAGTATTTTCCGAAGGAAACTTGGCTAACCTTATGGCAACCACTCCCATAGATATTTCCGTGAAGCCTGGTATCGTGGAAAACATACATATTGGAAAAACTTGTACTCCCCTCGAAATGGAGTTCTATAATGCCTACTTCAAAACTTTCCGTGATGTTTTTGCTTGGAGTTATGAAGAAATGCCAGGAATAGATCCCTCGATTGTGGTCCATGAAATTCCAACCTTCCTTGGCACCCGACTTGTTCGGCAGAAAATTCATCCCATCCATCCTCATAAGGCAGCCGCTATTAAAGCAGAAGTTGAAAAACTTTTGCGTGTTGGTTTTATCTATCCTGTCCCATTGACAAAATGGGTATCTAACATCGTTCCCGTAGCCAAGAAACAGGGAACGATCAGAGTCTGTGTTGATTACCGTGACTTGAACAAAGCTTGTCCAAAGGACAACTACCCAGCTCCATTCATCGACCAAATCATCGATAACTATGCCGGGAGTGTCATCTTTTCATTTATGGATGGCTTTTCTGGCTATAATCAGATCGATATCCTCCCAGTCGACTAGCACAAAACAACCTTTATCTGTCCTTGGGGGATTTTCGCATATCGAAAGTTGCCTTTTGGCCTTAAAAACGTCGGGGCAACTTTCCAACGGGCGATGTCATACGCATTTCACGACATCAAACATATTGTAGAACCATATCTTGATAATCTTCCCGCTCACTCTCAGACCCGGGATGACCATCCTGGTCACTTAAGTGTCATTTTCGAAAGGTGACGTCGCTACAATATACGTTTGAATCCGCATAAGTGCGTCTTTTGGGTAGAAGCTGGAAAACTTTTGGGATTCATAATCTCCAAAAGCGGGATACGCTTAGATCCTACGAAGGTAGAAGCTATCTTAGCTCTGCCTTCCCCCACAAACATTCCAGAACTTCAAAGTTTGCAAGGGCATGCAAACTTTCTACGCTGTTTCATCTGTAATCTTTCCGAGATAAAAAAAGGCTATATGAGGCTTCTCAAGAAGAACACTCCTTTAATATAGGATGACGAAGCCCAACGCTCCTTTGATAATCTAAAGGCAGCCTTAACCAAAGATCCTGTGATCCAACCCCCCAATTACACACGGGATTACATTCTTTATCTCGCAGCTTCGACTTCCACCATCGGTATGGTGCTAGTCTAGGAATACCACAACGACATAGAACATGTGGTATATTATCTTAGTAAGAGTCTTCTCGACTCCGAAACTCATTATTCACATGTTGAAAAACTGGCTCTGGCAACATTTTTTGCTGTCCAGAGATTCCGTCATTACATTCTACTCCGCCGGACCACTGTTATAGCCGATTTCAATCCAATGTATTATATCCTCATGCGTCAAGTGCTTGGGGGAAAATATTCTCGTTGGATCGTCATCCTTCAAGAGTTTGACTTGGAATTTGCCAAAGCCAAGTCCAAGAAGTCTTTGGTCTTTGTTGAGTTGATTTGTAACTTGCCCCGTGCTACTGAGAAATCCGAGCCCATCGATTCTCTTCCTGATGAATCGTTGTTCCTCATTAGCACGTTTGATCCATGGTACGGGGATATTTTATTATATCTCCAAACCCAACGCTTCCGCCCCGACTTCACTCACGATGAACGTCGACGCATCCGACACCACGCCAAGTACTACCTCATAGTCAATGATACTCTTTATCGACGTGGTGTTGACACCGTTCTTCAACGATGTTTGACCCTAGATGAGGCGGAACGCATTCTTAATGACTGCCACGCTGGAGCATGTGGTGGTCATCTTTCTGGGATGGCTACGGCCTAGAAAATACTGCGAGCAGGATATTTCTGGCCCTCGATTTTCAAATACTGCATTGAAACAGTCAAGAAATGTCCACCATGTCAATTCTTTCATAGCAAAGCACGCTCGCACCCTACTCCACTCCATCCTGTTATTGCCATTGGCCCCTTTTCTAAATGGGGCATAGATTTCATGCACTGTAAGCCCACTTCAGCCAGGGGGCATAGCTATGTCCTAGTAGCTGTCGACTATTTCACAAAATGGGCTGAAGCAATGCCTACTTATGCTGAGGATGACAAAACAGGAGCACAATTCATATTCAATCACATTATAGCTAGATTTGGTGTCCCACAATCCATTGTGACCGATCATGGCTCCCACTTCATGAACCATATGATCGAGGAACTAAGTGCCAAGTTGGGTTTTCGCCATGAAAACTCAACCCTGTACTACCCACAAGCCAATGGCCAAGTTGAAGCCATTAACAATGTCATGAAACGAATGATTCAGCGTATTGTGGGTACTCAGAAATCCAACTGGCACTCAGCTCTATTTTCAGCACTATGGGCATACCGAACCTCAGTAAAAAGTGCTACTGGGTTTACACCATTCCAACTGGTGTATGGCCTAGAAGCCATTTTACCGATTGAATGTGAAATTCCATCACTTAAGATAGCCATAGAGCTACTTCCCCACACCACTTCCGAAGAGGAACGGTTTCTATACCTAGCTAAGCTAGATGAAACCCGTCGCGATGCTGCTTTAGCCAACGAAGCTCATAAAAAATGCGTCAAAGCTCAATATGATAAATCCGTTCAACCTCGGATTTTCAATGAAGGTGACCTCGTACTCACATCTGATCAAATGCACGATAAACTCGGAAAAAGAAAACTAGAATCTATGTGGTACGGCCCCTTTGTTGTAAAACGTGTCTTGGAGAAAGGAGCCTATGAACTCGTCGATTGTGATGGTACGCCACTGGCACGGCCCTGCAATGGGCTATACCTCAAACGATTCTACGCGTAAGGTTACCCTACGCGGGTCACTTTTTGTACATAATGTACTTAGCTTGTTTTCACTCATCTTTTTGGTGTGCGCACGGACCTCATGTATCCATTCTTACTTTGACTCGTGATTTTATGCGCAGATGTATGCCTAATTCGGATTCGCTGATGGTGCAAGCCAGCATACCCAGAATCTCGCTTCCGTAGCATGGGTAATCTATTCTCCCACTGGTGAGTTGATATATTTAGGACCCAATTGTTTGGGTCTTGCAACCAACAATATCGTAGAGTACCATGTAGTCATTGAACTCTTGACGGATGTTGCTTCACTCGGAATTGACTCCCTATCAGTCTTTTTAGACTCCCAACTCGTGGTTTCTCATCTGAATCGTGTTTACACAGTTCGCGATCCTATCCTACTTCGTTTATTTCGGAGGGTATGCCTCTTGGAATGATCTTTTAATTTCATTTCATATCAACATGTACGAAGGGAATTCAATTGTATAGCTGATTCATTTGCTAATTACATTTTGGATTGGCATCTTGCCCATACATAAAAACACATCACAAAAAATAAAACACACAAGTCATTGTAAATAAATAGATCATAAAAATAGGTCCATATCACTGTATATAAAAGTATTTTTCCAAATACATAAAGTTTGTGTTTTAAAGACAAAATTTGGGACCAAATCCCATACAAACATTTGGCTCTCAAAGCCTACATATCGTATACGTGCCGCAAAAAGATAAGAGCTGCCATCTAGGGAGATCTAGGAAATCTATCATGTCCCTCGTCAGATTCCTCACGCCGCTGGTGGTAACACACTATAGCTCGAACCACCCTACGAAGGAGTCGACCAATATGCCTAGGCACACCTACGGTATGCTGCTGGAGATGCAAAGGGATGTTGTCCACCCTCATAGCAGGAATACCGTGAGTCAAACCTTGCAAATTCCTCTCTATTTCTTGGACCCCTCCCACTTCATCTTTGTCTTCTTCCTCGTCTGGAGCGGATTGGTGATCAACACCACCTCGGCGTAATGGCGAGTACCCTGCCGGTCTCTGTGGTCCACGATCTGCGACATGCACACGTACATACGTTAAAGTCTTTCTACACATTCTAAACAAAAAAAAAAATTATATATTCAAAAAAAAAAAATGTACATGAAGGTCATACCTGAGTTGTCCCAATCCTCATCTTCCGGCAGTGCCAACTCTATGTCCTTGCGGAAGTCCACCCCTGCATAGGGGTAGTCATCGATCATCACTATCTGTTCCTCAAGCCACGAGAATAAATCCTCACCAAAAGCAAAACGCTGAGGTCCCCCAAGACGTCCTGCATAATCACTCCATCGAGCCATCCATGGCTCGATAGGTGGATGGGGGGGCATAGCTATCTGTGGGCACAACAATGGCACCCTCACCAAACAGAAGGTGACTAAGATGCTCCCATAACCAAATTGGGAATTCTCTCCAACCCTGCATTTGTTCACTTGCTCTTTGAGGTTGGTCAACACTGCCTCACACCAGTTGAATACTGTTCCCGCCATACAATCCACTGCAAGATTCATCTACGTACGGGACGCCTGATGGGGACCCATACTCCCTGCTGCACGTGTGATGGTGAGCAACACGGTTTTTATAGGAAGTTCTATAATGTCTTTGATGACCACCTTGCCGCTTTTCTTCCCCGAACCCTGACGGCAGTAACGAGCAATCAAAGCATTTGTGCTCGCCTCCAAGGCTGCGTATCCAGTAAGATTCACCCGGGCTCCTCTTTTTGAGAGGCCTGTGAGAAATTAAATGTCCTCGAATTGAATTTCGAGGATGTGTTCTCCTACTCGGAAAGCTTGAATGTCGAGGTCCCACATTTGAATAATGTGGGTGAGAAGCTTTTCCCGCTTACGAATACCCTTGGTCTTGAAGAATTTTAACAAACCGCATTCCCGCAGTGCAGTCAAAGTCTCTTGGTCATTTTCAGCCAGCAAATCATCCGCTTCATGTTCTCTTTCTTTCCAATGGACCGTTTTGCTCCAAACAAGTTTCAAACACCTACAAAAGGTCATGGGAAACACTCAGTAATTATTTAACAACTTGATCTCAGCTAAAAATTTGAGAAAAAATAATTTTTCCATCTTAAATTTTGCCTCTATCGCACCTGGGAGAAACTTGACCCCGCGGTACTACACAATACCGCGCCCCTGTTTAACCTCACAGCACGGTACTATTGCATAGTACCGCGCTTCCTGATACGTCCCCTGCGCGGGTACTATGAAGGGCGAAAATTGCCCAATAGGGCTTTCCCAAAAAATTACTTTTCCTACTGAAAACAAGTTATTCATACATGAAATGAAAGAGAGGCCTAAAAGCTCTTACCTGGCGCAGATGGCTGTTGAAATGGTGCCCCGAATCTCCAGATATGAACTCTTGAAGTTTTTGCTTATCAAATGGGTAAAATCTCCTCTTTTGGTAAATGCACAAGTGAAATGGTAACTTTCTATTTTTACCCATCCTTTATATAACCTTTTTACTTATTTTTCACTCATTATTTTATCTAGTTAAAATAAAACCCATTTCACATTACTAATATCTGGTTTCATGAGCACTTATTGACAGGACCTCCTTTAAAGACAATATATTCACATTGGCGTTCATTTATTGTTTGACCTTCATTTTGAGCCTACTTTATCTTTTTCATGCTCTGGATTAAAACTTGAAAAAGATTCCAAGCACTTTTACACCTATCTCGTGCTTGTCAAACTCAAGTAAATGGTGTCGAGTTTGGTCAGCTTTACTCATGCTCGTTAAACGATGAGGAAAGTATTATCCTGGTTGTATTTTATTCTCTTTTCGGACCAGAATAATTAAAAATTACGAAAAAGACCATTGGAGTCCATAGTTAAGCCCTTTTCAGACTCCCTAAAATTGAAAAGATTGCCAAGTGATCTTGACTCTTTCACACTTGTAAAAGTATTTGAAAGGTCGTCTATTCGGTGATAGGTTACCCCTTTTTCGGCCCGTCTAGACTATTTACGAGAAAGGTATACCTCAGTCAATTTTGGCTGGGAGATTTCTCTCGGGAATTGTTTTACACTTTTTCAGGATCGAGGGACTAAATTTAGGAAAAAGTACACTGTGGAGCCTCCTTTAAGTTTTTCAGGCTCTCTAAATGTGAAAAACTATCGAGTTTTCCTTCCTTGGACTCGTTAAAATTTAACATCGAAGGACCCACTTTGGGACGAACCCCTGCTTTCTCAGGTTCGTAAAACATGTGAGATTGGACTCATCTATGAGATGAGCTATACCGAGCATCTGTTATCCTCTTCAAGCTCGAAAAAACAACAAAGAGGTACTCGCCTATCATGTCGGGGGAATATGGGGAACAAGTCAAGTTTGTTGTGGCAGCTTGTCAGTCGTTACCTTTGAACATGGCATGCGTCTGTCCCTTTTCTATTTTGGGTATCTATTCTCACTGAGTTATGGTCATCATCCTGAGTCGTCTCTCTGGCCACGAGCCTACTCGTTCGGTGTCTATCCTCTGCTATCAATAATCCCTGCTGCCAAGTCCTTTTACATGCCGTTATATGTTCAAAGGGTTGCATTGTTCAGAGTCATTCATTGTGTCAGACCTCCGCTGTGTTAGTACATACTCCATTGTTTCGTCATCCTATACTATCTTTCACTCCGATTTCGTGTCGATGATGTGGGAATCATTATGGCCCACCTTTGATGAGTCTATTCCTGTCGACGTCAAATCACTATCCGGGAATTGGACTTAGGGATCCACCATTAGTACCTTGGTACCTGCATGCCTCAATGGCAGGTTTCCTCGTGTTCGACAGTAGGTTTACATCACTGACCTCTGATCGAACAATCTCTCGAATTCTCGACATCAACTCGTCTTTTTGCATTTCCTTGAGATGTACTTCAGATACCTTGGGGATCATTGTCATCATTGGTGATTTCCCTCGCATTTGTTAACGGTTCACATCATTGACCGGTAATCAAATGGTTTCTACCATGTTCAACTTCAACACTTTGTAATCACATGGCTAGATTTGTATCATTAGCGGTTGGGTAGAAGACCCTGGGCGCACCTTTGTATCTTGATTGCGTCCAGGTTACGTTGGAAATATCCTTTGTATTGTCACATAGATCCACTTTTTGTACTGGTCGTGGCTGTGTCATTATTGTCTCATGGATCTATGCTTGTTCATAGTAGCCATGATTTGTCCACAGTCTATATCATCTCAGTACTCATGGATCTGCAATGTATTGGTCGTCAGCCATGCTTTGAGTCATTTGTTTCCGAGCATGGGGATGCCCGCCTCGATGGTATATCTAACATTTTGTTTCTTTTTTTAGCTCCTTGTCGCTCTCCTCGATGCTATCTCTGCACAGTATTTGTAAAGTCTTTCGGCCATCAGTCCCTTCTGACCTCACACTTTAGGGGGAATCTGTTATACCTCCATATTCCACAGTGTCGCATCTTCACCACAAAAAGAGTTGACGACACTTCCGCTACTACTTAAAACACCCAGAAGAGAAAAATGATGAGTGATCCTTGAAGGAAAACCTACCCTGTCAAGAATCAACCTAGCCAAGACTTCATTTACCTACACTACTGCGCCTCGCTCAGTTTTAGGTGCGCGGTAGTCCGTACTACCACGCTATGCTATTTCTCTGCCACACGGTACTACCGTGTTATGCTCTGTTCTAGAGGCGCGGTACACTTTTTTTAGCCTTTTTGCCATGGCTTGTGGGATTTTGATTTTCGAGAGATTTTTTAGGATTGGTGTCCCTGATTCGATCCTAACTCACTTTCTGTTATTAGTAGGCCTGATCCACTTAACTCTCCCAAGATCCACCCTTCTCTCTTGTTGGTTAACCCTACCACACACTATAAGAGAGAGGCATTCCATGAGCAAAGGGGAGGACTCTTGGAGATATCAAACTTATGATCTTGCAGCTTTGTAGAGATAGCTAGAGGAGGAAGCACTTGGAGTTGGAGAATTGGCTTGGACATCAAGCAACCTTTGTAAGTAACTTCAAGTTGATAATAGAATATAACTTGTCTTGTTTCCCAAATCACATGTATTGATCTTGTTTCAATGATATGATTTGTATCTGTTATAGATTTAGATCCTAACTAATATTTCAAGTTGCTAGAGAATTGTATATGCTTGTATCTTGGTTATCATTTTGATAGGTTCATTCGCGAGGACTTGGAGATTGGAGCAACCATAAAGACAAGCGATTGGATTGAATGTCAGTTAGATCTCTTCTACTTCTTTTAGCACTTTAATCTTGAGATATATGTTTAAGATCTAGGAATTCAAGGTAGCATTTGTTTAGTTTTGTCTTAGTTTAGAGTTAGTAAGAGTCTACTTTAATCTGAGAGAATTCTGACTTATCTGTAGGGAAGAATTCTACCAATATAAGGAGGGCATTAAGGCATCCCCCATCAACCAGCACAACTCAAGTAAAACAGACTGACTCAATAAGGATGGCCGACATGCAATAGTCAAGAGATCTGAGGAGTGGCTGAATCTGGTTTTAGGACTTCCTTTGAACAAGAGCATGAGAAGATGGATAGACGTAGACAACATAGACTCGATATAGACTGTGTGATGTAGGAGGCATCACAAAGGGCTCCATAATGATTGGAAGCTTAACCAATCGGTGGAGAAACTGAGAAACAAGTACAACTCCTAAGGTCCAACTATAATCCCGACTCATAGTGTATGGAGTGCAATGTATGCTCTGTTCAAACGCGACACAACAACTGCCAACAAGAAGTAGTAACTATAATCCCATCCGGATTTTTTGAATATTTGATTTTTTTGGTCTTTTTCATATTTGGGGAAAGCTTGAAAAATAATAAAATTGCTTATAGTACAACAAGTGAGGTAACGAGTGTCAAATATCGAGCAGACTAGTTCCAAGCAGTGGAACATACCTATGATCAATGCAAGGAAGTGCATGCAGGATGTGGACACTCGGGGATTGTTCCCTCGGGGAAAAAAACTCATCAAATTGTGAACGACAAATGGAAGCTCTGCAAGGCTCGATAGGGGAAAGTGCTCAGGCACCAAGCTAATAACTGAGTAAGCGGGAACCGGCACAAGGCTCAAGCGGCAAGCAAGATAATGCAATGCAGTCACAACTCGACATAAAAGGGAAGTCCTTTTTCATAAATTTAGTCTCCTCACCCAAAAAAGTGTAAAGCGATGAGAGAAGAACTCTTCTAGTCACGTATGACTAGAGTATACCTTTTTCGTAATTAATCCACAAAGGTCCGGAAAAGGGGTAAACTTATACCTAAGTGAATGTCGCTTCAAATCCTTTAATGAGTCTAAAATGACAAGTATACTTGGCCATCTTGTTTTATTTGAAAAAGTCTAACAGGGGCTTAAAAAAGACTTTATAAAAATCTTTTTCGTAAAGGTTTAACGAGCCCGAAAAAGTAAACTCGTGACCTCCTTACTGTTTTTAACGAGATCAAAGGAGAGATGGAAGAATGCTCGTATTGAGAGCAGACGAGCATCAGGGACATGTGAGACTAGTTCCAAGCGCATGGGACAAAGCTGTGCAAAATGCAAGGAACATGAACAAGATAAGGACACTCAGGGGGTGTCTGCGAATCCTGATAGTAATAGGTTCAAGTGCATCATAACAAAGGGGAGGCCTAAACCTATATGCAAGGTTCTGAATATTCCTGCCATGAATGAAGCAAATGTCGAAAAGGACCAGTAAAAAGGTATGAGTCCAACTAAGAATCCTTTTTCCAAGAAACACAAGTACCAAGATCATCTCTAAAACCTAGGTAAAGAAAAATCTGATATAGGTCACTATGGTAGAAAAATTTTCAACTTCACTATTATCACCCTCAGACATAATGTAGGGAGAGCTAACCACTGAAGGTTCCATAGTACCAACACCTGAGGGACCAAAATGATCAACTTGGGAATGAAGAGCAAAGCTGAAGGATGTGGAAGAATCTGCAGTGGCAAATTCATCATCACAGGAGTTGGAAATTCTAGAAGTAGAATCGAACTCATCAGGATCACTGATTTGCAGATCTATAGGAGAGTCTACAGACTCATCACTAGGGAGATAAGCCTTCAATGTCAAACCGGGGCTAGACAAAACTATGCCTGGATCAAAATCCAAATGCATGGTAGGTTGTACTTGAAGCCCATTTCATTCAATAAGATCAAGGGTAGGAAGGAAATAAAATTGATGATGAGAATCCTCCCAACGCTTGTAATAACCATTCATGGCCTCGATAAAAATTTCATCTGAAGGTAGAATACCATCGAGGCAATCATGTGAACAAGATGGTTCGACTGCACACGTGGGTAGCATAACAGGATCTTCTTCCCCTGTCCCTGTGAAGAAGAGAGATCTGGCTCTGAAGTGGCTTGTTCAATATCCTGGTAAGCAAGCTCAGCTACAAACAGTGGCATAGACATCCCGATGTGCACAATGTTTCCAGATGTAGAACTCGTAGATAGTAAAGTCCACGGATCGTCAAAATATGAAGTCTGGAATGGTACATTATGCAAAGGAGGAGATGCATCTTCAGAAATGGTTTCAATAAAATTCACAGGTGCAGGAAAATCATAAGTTCCCATCAATAAAGGGTACATACCAACACCCATGTTCCTAGTTTCCGGCTGAGAATCAGTGACTTGTGGGACTACGGATCCCGTGGATGCTGTGGAAGGGGGATGAACGAAATCTAGCTGATCAATGGTCACAATCTTGCCTTCATGGGGAAAGCAGATAACTCTGAATACAGTGGACGCGACAACCTTCATAGCGTACATCCAATTCCGACCCAGTAAAAGGTTGTAGTCGATGGGCACATCAACCACCTCGACTTCAATAGGAACAGACTTACCTCCCAGGAAGACAACAAGGGAAGGGATAATTCCATGCAGCTTAAAAGACTGACCTTTGAATGCAGTGAGCGTGGTTCTAGATGCGAGTAGAGGAGGAGAGCCAAGAGCTTTCCAAAAAGTTAACGACATTACTGATGCGCAAGCACCTTTGTCAACCATAGTACATTTGAAAAAAATCTGAAGGCACACCACTTGGATTTGAAAAGCCACGTGGTAAGATAAGCGAGGTTGTACATCAGTAGTATCGAACTTGATAACACTAGGATTTCCCCCATCATGAACTCCTAATGCACTCAAAAGGGCATGCTTCTGAGAAGGACAGGCTTGCAAAACTTCAAGAGCCAACATGGCACACGGAGTTTGGCCCAAATCTTCTACAATGGAGTAGTTTTGAGCGGCTCGAGCATTAGGATTATGCGTAGAGAACTTGAGAACACCTTTTGGTATCCGCGTCATATTAGAGGGCTTCTCGATATGCAAGGAATTATCAGGAGGAGGGGGAGGCTCACTCCCCAGATTAGGTTGTGGTGCACCATAATCGCGTTGATGAGTAGCAACACAAACCTCTGATTGAACCATGTTCACACATCCATAACCACTAGTATTGGAAGAAGCCGTTGCCATTTCAGTAGGTCCATAACCAGTGGTGGGAGCATGCGAAGACATGTTTTGATGATGAGGAATGGGATCCTTCAACACAGCTGGGCTCTGTGCCAAATGCTTCGATGCTTCTTCAATTCGAGGACATAAGTGAGTAAGATGATCTTCCCCATAGAGCTTGCAAGGGAATTTCACCTTACGCCTAGGTTTACGATCCTCGCCAGCATTTCCGCCTTCCCGAGGAGGGTTGGAATTCTCTTTACGAGGAGTATTGTGATTTCTTTTATTGTTACTTCCATTGTTTCCACCCTACGATTGCTTCTCCCCCTTTTCTTACCACCAAGTTGCTGGTTACCTGACGGTTTCATTGATTGCACATTGTGTACATCAGACGACGGAGTGGAAGTGGACAAGGTGTGAAACGATCCGGTAGTAGACTGGTTTAGCGACAAATTTTTCATTTGATTAGCTACCAAGTCTATAGGGCGAGTGCTTGCATATCCCACGATGCCATTGACATGTCGTCCTGGAACTGACATGGGCTCATGTCTTATTCTTGGTGCGTCAAGAATAATGTCATATAAAATGCCAGACTGAGAGTATAGGAGGTCTAACTGCTGGACTTTCAAGATAGCTTGTTCCTCAGTCATAATGCCGGACATCGAGACATGCTTAGCAATGTATGGGAGAAGAGACTCAAGGAACCATTCCAACAGAAACTCTAGAGGAATGTTGGCTTTCACTAATCTTTTCCGCCAAGGCCACTCTTGAACATGGTCAGAAATATCTGTGGCCTTATTCTGATGGAAAGTAGACAATAGTTCAACACCAGTATCATAATGAACCAAAAATTGGAAATGGTCCAAGAAGACCAAATCAATCTCATTGAATCCCCTATAGGTGTTTCCAGGAAACTCCACATACCACTTCGTAGCTGCCCCCGTGAGGGTGCACTGAAATAGTCGTAATCTAACAGAATAAGGATTCAATGAGTTGGAGGAACACCAAAGGTGAAACGCTGTGACATGATTGCCTGGATCCTCACCACCTTTCCCCTCAAACTTAGGGATGTCCGAAGGGAGCTTGGTAGGGATTGGGGACCAACTAGGGTCGTGACACACCGGATCATTCGTGAGCTTCGAAAGATCTGGAAGATTCATATGTGCAAGGAAAGGGAGCTACGACTGGAAAGCTTGATTATAAGCTCCCATAAAAGGTTGGTTGAATGGAACTGCATTATAAGTGGACCAAAAGCTTGACCATGAGAATTAAACTGCTGATAATGAGGACCTGGCAGACCAAAAGCTTGACCATGGCCATAAGGTTGATAACCTCTTATGACCTGACCCATATGAGAGTAAGCAGGCATATGTGTGTTTTTGGTACCGTATTGAGGTGGGTTGAACTGGTGGCCAACACCGACTGTGTTGTAGTATGGGTTACCACCATAAATATGGGGCATATACATACTATTCATAGTGGCAACCGAGTTGTAATGACCATAATGGTGAGGCATGTTCCCACCCCTAGCATTAGGATTAGCATGAGCAGTCGTGTGGTGACCATAAGTATGAGAAGTATTCCCAGCCCCAACGTTGGTGTTACTAGTAGTAGGAAAGGTGGCGTTATGATCATGAGGATACGATATATTCCCACCTCCTACATTAGCATTACTAGTAGCAGTGGTGGATGCAAAAGTGTGTGGTACTTGTCCATCCCCATAGTTAGGAGGAGCATTAACATTTGCGAAAGTGGCCCTGGGTTGACGGGTAGCAATAAGTGTGTTCGGTGGTGGATGGTGAGTCAGGTTTCGAATAGTGTTCCTAGTAGGTGGGGCAGTCCTAGGAGGTGGTCTTCTTCCAACATTAGCATTGTTAGGAGGATTATGAACAGTCCTCATATTATGTGCATGAGTGGACAACGTGGTGCCCCCGGCGAGTGTATTTCCCCCAGTGGGTGCAGTGTTGCTAACACCATGACTAGTGCCAGCATGACTACCAAAAGCAGTGGGAGGATCAACTGTACTGAAACCGAGCATACTATATGAGAATGGGTTGACGTTGATCGCAGGATCTTCGCCTTCATCTTCAGGTAAGGTTGGCATCCCATAAAGATAATTATCCGGGTTCGAAGGATCAAATGGATCATTCTCAAGTGGGTTCAGCCAAATAGAACCGGGTTGAGTCTCAGGTGGATCACCCCCCTAGGCCTCACGAGGTGTTGGGGTGTCTGTAGTATGTTGGACTCCATCCGATGGAATCATGGGGATGTTCTCTGTGTCAAAATGTGCATCCGTCATAATGTCGGCTATGTATGTCTTGTAAGAATCCGAAGACTCAGAGGGAGCCCACTGGCGTCCTCGAGTGGCACAGTGTGAAAACTCGACCGGTTTTAAACCAGCTAACCGATGGGAATGGAGGAGAGTAGGACTCCGCGCCATGATATCTCCAAAGAGAAAATAAAATCACAATGTATCTACAGCCAACTATCGATAAAAAACAATAAATAAAAAGCACACACCTAGAGAAACTACAACCAAGAGCAGACAAACAGAGTGGCTAAATGAGCTCCCGACACTAGAGCCAATATGTCTCGCCTAGGAGAGGCTTGATACTCCCAAACTATAGCTGGAGGTAACAAAATCAGTGATAGAGACACCTAGGCGTCACTGCATGTACAGGGTCAAGTCCACTGTACAAACACAACTGTGTTGTCCAATCCCTATCTGACTCAGGACACAAACATCATAACCACTGCAAGTACCCTATGCGATACCTAGGTGAGGCAACTATGGTCACCGCAATATAACCAATGCTCAGGGGGACAGTCACAGGTGGGATACGTCATATGGGAAGGGTAGCTAAGCCCGAAACTCAATGAGGGTCAAATCCCCCGAGAGTCCCTAGATACGAACAAATCCTGGAAATATCTCCCACGTTCAGCCGGTATCAGAGGGATATCCCTTCAACCAACCTCCCATTACCTCGTGCTTAACTCTGGCTTGAGTAGAGCTTCCTGAGAACACTGATCTATACCATGGATTTCTCCACTCCCTGGTCAGACACCTAATGTTTTGTCTAGTAGTCTTGGATTGTTAACTCACAATGATCTATTCGAAGACTCTAAACCTATACTAGTTGGTGTACCCTATAAATAAAATCGGTCTAATCAATTTTAAGATTAAGCATTAATTTTAATGGCTGTGGTTACTCAAGGGATATGATCATGAAACTAGTGATGTGTAAGACTCAATAGTATGCAAAATAGTCCAATCCTAGACTCATCTATCCATTAAAACAATGACACTAACATGCACAATCAACCCGACGATTTTGAAATAAAAATGCAATCCTTTTATATTTTCGATGCACAATCAGAGCCTAACTGAAAGCAACAGGCACTCAATGCAAGATGCAGTACATGAAAGTAATTTTTTTTGTATTTTCTCTTATAAACAAAAGAAAAATGCAAAACTATATGTATTTTTTTTTGTATTTTTCAATATAAAGAAATGAAAAATGCAAGCAAAATCCTACTATTCAGTCACTGAAGTGCCGAGAAGATCACTAAGACAACCCAACACATTCCAAATAGTAAGACCCAGCCAAAGGAATGAGCTCAAAAGGAAAAACCAACAAGGCTAAATCCAAAGATGGGTAAAAAACCAACAAGGCTCAACCAAGAGAAACGAAGAGTTCTGGTCACAACCAAGGCATGGAACAGTCAAGAAACAGGCCAACAAAGACTCAGGATCATCCAAAGCCAACCCAGCAACAACCAATAGTCATAACCCAACAAAATCTGAAGTTGTACGCTACTATCGAAGGAATACTTGCAGGTACCTGCAAGCAGCAGTGTAAACAGAGGCGGGTATACGCGGGCAGAGCTAAGCTAGCCCACGGGTGAGGAAATGAAAATGGGAAAACAAAGAGTCCAATGGCTCGAAAAAAACAAGTTTTCTATAGTGTATCTTAACGGCCAATTAGTGACATACAACTTCGACAAACAACAACTCTAATTATGGACTAATGCTCAAAAACAAATTTCCCAAACATGGATGTTTTCCCCAGCGGAGTCGCCATTTCTGTGTTGGATAAAACTCACTATGTCTTGGGAGACCACTATGGACAGCTGACTACCAGAAATCAACTCAATTCTCAGAACTATGCTATTATAAATGACAATGCTAAGATAATGGAGAATGTAACCAACCTCGATCCAAACATTTGATGTAGATCCTTGTTGGAGCTTTTCCAATTCGTGCACTTGAATCTGCAAATTAGTCTTGACATCCAATATACAACAAGTACATGATATATATAAACGACATTAACATCATCAATAGCAATGGTCCATGATATAACAAGTAAATGCAACCCAATGTAAGATAAACAACATTTACAACATTAATGGATGAGAATATGAGTATTTCTATTAATAAACAAGAAGAAGTACAATGTGATACAACCTCTTCCTGGCAACCAATCTGAAGCAAGATCTGGATCAATCCACTTGTGCCTCCACCACTTCAATCCTCCATGAATGGAAAACTCAAACTATGGTAGGATTTTGGAAGGTGAACATAAAGGGTTCACAACTACAAGGATCAACGAGTGTAGACTCAAGATAGGGCAAAAATCCATAAGAGTTCTCTTGCTCTTCTTTCTCCTCCCATCCATAAGCCATATGTGCTCAATATATAGTCCTCCCAAAAGTAGGTGAAAGGACACATCGAGATGTTACTTGGGAAAATGGAGGGTCAAAGGTCACCCAATAACCACTTTTTGGGAGTAAAAAGTAATTAACTAGTGATTTTTACCATTTTACATGCTACCCGCAGGAAATAAAATGCAACTCGCGGGTACGCCTTCTCTAGTGATGTAACAAGTGGGTAGGAATACACATAGGGAAAAATAGTATCTGAAGGATATAAAGTGGATCTGAGTCAGTGAAATGGATCCTGCAGGCCAAAGAATGTTGATGCTCACAGGGTGGAAGATTATGCTGTAACATGGATCCATAGACATGCTACAATTCGGGGAAATCCCCGTGCCGATGCCGACGACTCACCACCTTTTAATTAAAATCTGAGTTGCTACTCTCAATCCTGTGGACTTTAAGAGGCGAGAGGGCTTACTCAGAAGAGTGGATTTTGACTTTCCGATATTAACATATCTATGCTTTTGTATATATTTGAATATGTAAATTTATAATGGTAGAAGTTTTGGATTTTAGTAGGAATATCGACAATTAATTATGTTTACATTTGAAAATGTAAATTTTTAAATTAAAATCCAGATCTCCAATAGATAGTTTGTGTTATGTAGGCTATGTCATGGCTTAATGCAGCATGAGTGGTGGTGGAAGTTGGTGATGGAAATTCCAAGTTCAAGAATGGTGATGAGGTGTATAGAAACATCCAGAACTTCAAAGCGGGTTGGCCAATGAAGTGGGGGACTCTCTCCTAGTACACCTTAGTGGAGGGATACCGAGTGGCACATAAACCGACCAATTTATCGTTTGAGGAGGCGGTGGGCCTGCCCATTGTGCTCTAGACTGCGCAAGGGGCATTCGATTTGGCCAAATTTGAGAAGGGGAAGAGCGTCTTCATTGTGGGAGGAGTAGGGGGAGTGGGCATCCTGGAAATTCAAGTGGCTAGACATGTTTATGGAGCTTCCATGATTGTTTCAAGCGCTAGCACTGTTAAACTCGACTTTGTGAAAAATATCAAGGCAGATCTAGTAATCGATTATACCAAGCAAAGATACAACTAGATCTCTAAGAAATTCGATTTCGTTTTCGACACCATAGGCCAGTCACTCACTTCGCTTCAATTGGATTCTAATGCAACAATAATAATGTAATCTAATGGATGTGGACATTTTTATGAATGTAATCTAATGGACATGGACATTTTTATGAATGTAATCTAATGGACGTGGACGTTTTTATTTCATTTGCAGGAGATTCAATGAAAATGGAATCAATAAATGCAATTGGCATTGAAAAGTTAAAGGTTTCCATGAGAGATTAATACATCGTGACACCAATATTCTCAATTTCCTGCTAAGAATTCCGTATCTTAGTGACTGTAGATCCCGACAATGCAGTGGAATTGGAACTAGTGAAATATAACTGGTCAAAAATTACGATCTTACCTTCACGGGGAGAGAAGATCACTCGAAATACATATGAAACGAGCGCTTTCATAGCATAGATCCAATTCCGACCCAATAAAATATTGTATTCAAGGGGCACATCAACCACCTCAACCTATACTAGCATAGAATTCCCACCCAACTGTACTTGGAGAGAGTGAATAATACCATGTGGTCTAAATGAACGTCCATCAAATGAGGTCAAAATGGTCATATGATTAGATAAAGGAGGTGAGCCAAGGGCCTTCCAACAAGATAATGAAATCACTAACGTGGAAGCACATTCATCAATGATGGTGCATTTTGTTGAAGCATTATCCAACCAAACATCATTTATTTGAGCCTCAAACCTTAATTTGCCACTTATCCTAAGTATTTTGACTCGATCATGTGCTTACATCATCAACATATCGCAGTTTCAGTAAATTGGGCCTCCTCGTACATTCTAGGAGCAAACTGGGCCATCAATTGAGCCTCCTCTACCATTCAGGGGGTGATTTGCATGACTAATGCGCCCCACTCAGTCTAACTAATAGCATTTACTGGTTCATTCATCCAACTGTAGACTAGAAGGCACCCTACTACACTGGCAGACTTCATCTGGTATTATTCACACATAATATTCAGTTAACTGAAGTTGTGAAGGTGCCATCCACTATTTTTGGGAAATCAGTTGAGTTCTGAATTAGTTAGACTCAGTTAGATAGTTTTAGAGTCATTTTGAGTCAGTCTTATGGTAGTTAAGTGGTTAACTGATGTGCCGAGTGGTTTTAACTGCCAAGTAAGCCACTCTCATGCATTCAATTTGAATGACCTCTCTGGAATTCGAATTGCTTGGCTTATTGTAGCCCATTTTACACTCTGTAATGTATCTTCTGAGTTTATGATAATGCATGAACTATTGCAAACCTTTTGCACAATGTTTTCACATATTATTTGCCGCATGCATCTCTAGTAACTATTGTGCTTGTTTCATAGATATGTTGTGCTTGAATTTTACATGGTATCAGAGCCATGGAAGGGACAAGACAACTCTTCTGTGGAGATTTCATATGTGTCACGTCCCCTCCCATCATACCAGTGCAATGGAGAGGATCGTGATGCTAAAACCGAGCATCTAGCCCCATGAACTTTTAAATAAGCATTCACATAATATAAAAAGACATATGGAATGTATAATTATAAGTAAAACACAACGGAAATAATATCAATAACACATCCATCATACATTCACGATATTCATCAAATAAATAAATGTAAAGTTAACACAAGAGAGTACTTATCTTATAACAAGTAGTCCCAAGCAACTGGTTATGCAACTGCAACGTTCCACCCAACCATAGGCCAGTTGTGATCATCAATATCTCAACACACTACCACCCCCGAGCTGGGCATGATCTCTACAAGGAATCAGGGAACAACAGACTCACACATAGCCAAGCATACACCAAGATGAGCCAAGCCAATCTACAATTGGGTTTATCAGGATGCTAGGAAATGGAAAGGAAGAATTGCTAAGCTAGTGAGCTCAAGCATAGAGCCAGGGATACCTATACAAGATCTATCTAGCTTGGCACCCACAATGCCTACACACCCCACTCAAGGAAGTATTCCCTTCACCAATGCACAGTCCCTCAGGCCATACCTTCCAATCTAGAGTGTCTAAGGTGTGCATAGAAAAGTAGCTATCCCTCTTAATCTTCTTGAGAGGTTATTCCCCCCTGCCCCCCACTAGGTTTATCAAGCCAATTTTGTCCACTACCACTCCAAATATCTTGCTCACAGATTCAAACCAAAACAAGGATGCACATAACAGCTGAACCACAATTATTGGGCATGATAAAAACGTTTTTACAGTGAGATGCCCAAAGATGGGGTTTCTACCAGCCCAGAAAAACGTGGGAAGACCCAAAAATGAAATGGCAATTGGGGATTAAACCCTGGAAAGCAAAAACCGTTTTCAGAAAAACGCCCATGGGTATTTTGGGCAAAAACGACCTCCCTCATAGTCCCAAATCGTGGCCCTCCTGTCCTAGCTATTTGTACAATGCAAAAACGAGCTCCCAAGCATGGAAAATGGGGAAAAACATGATGGGGAAAGCCCATCTAGCTCAGACTGCATGAGAAGGAAAAGGCCATGGGTTCAGAATGGATTTGGGCACCATTTCGTGGGTGTTTTCTTGCCCCAGAAGCAAAAGTACGTTTTCCCAGGTTGATGGCTTGCCCATGCACGAAATTGGCCGCCATGCCTCTTCATTCCCAAGGCATTAACTGCCTCAACCAATTTCTGGAAGAATTAAATGATTGGGTGCATAAGTTAGAATGAGTAGTTCAGGGTTTATGGGTTTTCTCATGACACATGGATTAACACCATTGGCTTAAGGGTTTGAATAATTTCCCTCCCTATTCCTTGTAGAATCATGCCCCCATCTCTTTGTCGCATTGCATAGCTAGTTGTGGGTTTTTCATTAAAATTTGTATTTACATGATGTCTTAATTTACATTGTGCCTTTCTAGCACAAGAACCATATGCATCTATTTTTAATTGCCGATACATAAAACGCTAAATCAATGGTGGGGCCTTGGCCTTGAGCTCCTCACCATGATTAAATATCAATATTTACATCATTTACGATTTAATGCGAAGGGGGTCAAAATGGGGACGTGACAATATGAATATTGAGCAACTTTGTCAAAAATATTGCAGCATTTTTATGTAGTTGCATCAGTTTCTGCAGTTGCAGCTATTGCTCAAAATATTCCAACACTGCACTAGAAGCCAAAATTTTTCCACATAATTCCTGGATATTTTGCATCCGACTCTTCAAGCTTGCTTGATAGTCTATGCCGGGTGTGATGAAACTTGAAAAGTGTAGGTTTTCGACCTAAAAAAGTTGTTTGTTTGTGATTGCAGGTTTCTCACTCCCTCCTATTGCATTCGCTCCTGCAGATATGGACTCTTTTTCACAAAATATTCTCACTTCTTTCCGCTCTTCACAAAATATTCTCACTCCTTTAAATTACCATTGCTGGAAGGATGATATTGAGATCATGTTGCACTCTAAAGTATTTTATAGAGTCACTATGGGCCTAGAACCAGAATCTAATTTTGTAGTAGAGAAGTCCAAGTACTTCAATAAGCTTGATGAAGCTTATGGTTTTCTTTGTCTCAATATTTCGAAGGATCTTATTTTCCATCTTAGTGGATTGACTACTCCAAAATAAGTGTGGGAACAACTTGACATGCTTTTTGGTAAGCATCATGAGATGAGGGTTTATCAGCTGGAGAATGAGTTGATTTCCCTAAATCCTGAGAACTTTGAAACCATCAATGAGTTGTTCACCAAGTTCAAGCATTTGGTACTACAGTTGAAGCAATGTGGCGTTGACAAGAAACATGAACAGTTGATTCTTCCAATCCTTACGAAGCTAGGAGCAGATTATTCAGTGTTTGTCTCTACTTTCCATTCGGTAAAAATCACCACTCTGAATTGGAATATGCCTACCTTGAATGCATTCATTGAGTCCTTAACAAAAGAGCATGATAAGCTTTTTTAGATGGGTTCCATAAAAACCTCCTAATATCAAGCCCTTTTTGCTAGATGACCCAAAGCTACGAATGGTAAAGGAAAGCAAAAGAAAGAGAAGTCCAAGTTTGATCATCCGAAGCAAAAGGAGAAGACCAAGGAATCAGATGATCCCTCAGGTTCAAGGAAAGGCAAGCAAAAGGGAAAAGAGAAGACAAAGTGTTCTTACTATGGTAGGGGCTTTCATCCTGAAAGCTCATGCATGCAGAAAAATATTGATCAAATGGCTCTTCTCTTGGAGAAAAACAACATTACACTTCCAGTTGGCGCAAGGAAGAAGGATATTCATGATCATGTAGAAAGAGGCCATGCACTCATGGCAAGTGTTTCGAATTATACATCTTTTGTTAGAGATTCAGGAGCTTCGAATCACATGGTTGCAAGCAAAGAATATTTCCCATCATTGGACTCTGACAGCTGCGTCTCCATCCACATGGGAGATGATTCACAAATTTCTTCGAAAGGAAAATGTACTATTCATTTAGAACATGGCAATTTTCAAAATGTTTTCTATGTTCCTTCTCTAACTTCGAACTTGCTTTCTGTGTATCATATGACACACAATAGTTTTCCCAAGAAGGTTGTATTTATCCCTAATGATTTTGAAATTTCTGATATTTCCACCGGAAAGCTCATTGCAGTAGGCAAAGCAAATCATGCTGCAAAAACATATGAGTTTTCCCACTTTTTGCCACATTCAAAGCCAAGTGCCCTTCTGACTCATGGAATTGAGGTTATTCGGCTATGGCATGAGAGTTTTGGTCACTTAAATTACAAGTATTTGTAGCTGCTGAAAAATAAATCCATGGTTGAAGGCCTTCCAAAAATCAAATCCTCGAAAGGGATATACAAAGGTTGCATCATTGCGAAGCACCTCGAGCACAAGTTTGATCGAGGAAAAGATAGCATAGCTTCTTGTATTTTGGGGATGATTCACAGTGATATCAACGGTCTACTTCCAAATAACTCTATGAATGGATCAAGGTGTGTTTCGACATTCATTGATGAGTTCTCCAGAGTCACATGGGTATACTTTCTCAAGAACAAATTGGAAATGCTAGAAAAATTCAAGAATTTCAAGGCTTTTGTTGAGACTGCTACTGAGAGAAAGATCAAATCTCTTAGATATGATAATGGTGGAGAATATATCAAATCATAGTTGTTGCAACTTTGTGCATAAAATGGAATCTAAATCCAGCACATAGTCCCCTACACACCTCAGTAGAATGGTGTAGTGGAGAGGAAAAACTGAGCACTGAATGAGATGGCCACTTGTATGCTTGAGTTGAAAGGTTTGGATCCAAATATTTGGGCTGAGGACATGAATTTTTCAACATACATTCAAAAAATATTTCCACACTCATCCATCAAAGGTAATACTCCCACACAGGTCACAAGCCTAATGTGTCCAATCTCAGTGTTTTTGGCTCCACTGCATGGGATAGAATTCTGATTGACAAGAGAAGATATTTGGAACCACTGAGTATGTCAACTATCCAAAATTTGAGAGTATTTATTTTATTTGCAAAAACATTATGTTAAATTATAATTACAAAGTTTTGTAATTATGACCAAATCTGGTCAAGGATGATTGTAATAACATATTATTATTATTTAATAAATTAAAACAAGAGACAAACACCCAAAGGAACTATTAAATGAGTGTTCACTGACCCACTAGGAGGAATGGAAGCTGTTAGAAGGCATGGGACAGATGTCAGCATTTGCACTCCACCACTAGTTGTTGGTTATGGGACAACAACCCCTAAAATTGTGGCATTATCCCCCAGGTGGGTGGAGCAGATATGTTAGCTTATTAATGACCAGGTTAACCACTAAAAGGCCTAGGAAGCCTAGATAAGGCAATTCGAATTGGGGCAGGGAGTGCTAAAATTATTTTCTGCAGAAATAATTCCTCAAGTGTATCTGGTGATCACTGAGAGATTCAAATAGGGAGGCTAAGTGGAAGTGCATTGTGAGGCTGCTGAAAATATTCTAAGAATGGAACTAGAGGTGCTGGTACAACTCTCTTTGACTGCTAAGTCTATAGGATTGAATGATCCAAATTGTTGCTGCAAGTTGATGACTTAAAGCTTCTACAAATTCTTCTTCCTAGTGGTTAAGTGAACAAGCTCGGGGGTCCTAAGGCAATTAATTTGGTTGTCTTTAGGAATAGGTTGGCGGGAACAGGCTCCTTAGGTTGTTTGTTTCTCCTACATTCAATCAGGTTCTACTGTTCTGTCTTATTGTGTACAGCTAAATGATTTTCTACATTTGTAGATTTAGTATTTAAAGTTATACAGAAGAAACTGTTTCAATTTCTGACCTAGAGATGATATTGTATAAGGATGGTTAAGTAAATGAAATGATTGATTAAAAATATTTTCTGTATTTTTCTCATACTGTTTTCTATATAGTACTCTAGAACAGAGAAGTAGAATTAAGTCAGATGATTGATGGGAAGAATGCCAAGTGAATGGATAGACTAACACTGTAGTGTTTCTTTTAATTCTGCAATTTCATATATACATGTTTAAACTCAAAAATAGAACAACATATCATAAACAGATATATAGCATTTTCTGTACTTAGTAAGAAAAGTAAAACATTTTATCTCTGCACAAAACTAGGTTTTCAAATTATTACTATCTAATTTTGTGTAATACCCCATTTTGACTCTTAGGATGTATTAGCATTTAATGTAAATAATGTGTACATGTGATGTATGTTTTCCTAGCGTGGAGCTCAAGGCTAAGGCCCCGCTAGTGAAAGCCTGAATTTTGATTTAAAAGGCAAGCATTGATATTTTGATGCCCATGTGCTCTTAAGCCATGGAAATTGTAAAAAGGATGTAATTAAACATCATGCAATATAAAACACCAAAACTGGCTACGGAGGCAACGAATGAGAAGGGGCCACGTGTATCCACTAGGGAGTGGTGAGGGGGCTATGGGATTGAACCATAGGCTGCCATATGTAACCTTGAGAACCCATTTGACTTACCTTGCTAACATTTATTATGTTGTAAGGAAGTGGTTGAGGAAGTCAGTCCATGGCTTCAATGGAGCATGGGCAGCCCAGAAATTCGTATGGCAGAGTATGGGCTCTGTTTTCTTGTACTACAAGCCATTCTACCTCATGGGAATTGGTTCTTCCTCATTCCCATTCCATTGTTGAACAGACCGGCACCATTTCCATGCAAAAAACGAATTGCCAGCAGAGAGCAAAACCAGAAATCGCGACTTTGAAAGAACCCGCGTTTTGGGAAGCCAAAAACATCAAGATCTGGTATTGGACAGTGAAATCCAATGGGGGATCCATAGATATGAACCTTGGGGTGAATTTGGGAGCATTAGCTACCCCAAAATCCATAGAAAAACCCAGTTTTTGCAGCCCAGAAATGAAGTGACGGGATTGAGTTATTGGATAATAGAACTGTGAGAAATCCAAGTGTGAATGACTGAGTAGAGGTTTGGTTTGCTTGATAAACCCAGTGAAGGCTAGAATCTCAAGGAATTAGCAGCTGGACCTTTCTATGCCCACTCTAAAGAGAACTGGAGGGAAGGGACACCTGAGGGACTATGCAGCAGAGAAGGGGACCTTCCTTGTGTTGGGGTGCGGTAGGTATTGTGGGTGCCATGACTGCTGGGATCATTTGAGATGCCTGTAGCTTTGTGGTTGAGCTTATTGGCTTAGCATCCTCCTCATTTGTCATTTGTATGCTTGATAAACCCAACGGTGTGTTGGCTTAGCATAGCTGATGACCGAAACCATGGCTGTGAGTGAGCCCAGCTAGTTCCTCCTTAGTGGATACACAGCCCAGCACGGGGGTGATCTCTCAGCTGAAAGAATATAGGCTGGAAAGAGATCTATGGTTGGGTGGAACGTTGCTCTCACGTAGCTAGTCGTTGGACATCTACTTTTCAAGATAAGTGTTCTGTGTATTATAAATTATTTGCATTTTGTGTTCTGCAATATGTTAAATTGTCCATGTTTAATGAAATGAGTTGATTATCTTAATTTGGAATCCATGCATGGTATTGGAACGAGATTGAGTCTCTATATGTTGAATCATCCTCTGTGGTGATATATGTATATATGTTAGGCATTACTGTTTTTGTGCTTGCTATTATGTTTAATTCCGTTGTGTTTATATTGAGTTGAAGCTGCACACAAAAGTTTTTAATTGTCATGATTTTATGAGTAATGTAATATTGGGGCTAAGTCTGCCAAAAGCCCCCGTGTGTTGTTAACGTTTCCTTCCCTGCATTTGATGACGGGAGGGGACGTCACAGAGTGGTATCAGAGCTCTAGGTTCAACACTACGACTGTTGGGCCCTTCACAGAGATATAAATCATTGTGTGTACATGCATTTTGTATTTGGAACTAAAATGCATTAAAAGAAACCTCAATGATCGCATGGCTTCTATTTGTTGGAATGGTGAATCATTTCCATGACTGTTTGGGGATTTTTGCAAGCTGCTTGCATTGATTGCATTCTATGAAATAGAGGAAGGAGCGAGAAAATTCATTTTCAGGATGAATGCTTGCTCTAATTTGTCCCCAATGCTGTAGCATTCAGTTTGTATTTGTCTGTTTGTCTCCATGGAGGAGAGAAAGGAGGGGCAACCTCTGCCATCTTATATTGTTTTGTTGTTGTTATTTTTAATTGCTGTGCATAGGAGATGATGCATCATGTGCTTGAGACCTTGAATGATGAATCCATGTTCCTTGAATGTCCATGATGCTTTGAATGCATGAACTTGAATGTTGAGCATGGCTGGAAATGAGTTCTGTTTGTTTAAAAGCATGAATAATCAGTTGTTACAGCCCCATGTCTTAATGATGATTGTTAATTACAATGAACCCACATTGTATGGCCAATTGATGGTTTTCAGAAGTGAGGAAAGCCTGCAAATTACGCCCTTATGCTCATGAGTCACCTTACCCATGCTTGTTGGTTGCTTGGAGATTAATTGTGAATCCATTGGTTGGATTGTTGAATGTGAAATGAAAAGAAAATCCCTTATTAGAGATGCAAGTTCTTGTCATTCTCTTACTGTTTTTATGTAGTAGTTCACCTCTGTAAGGGGATGAAAGGGCACATTCCAGAAAATTTTCTAACTGTTGTGAAAAGTCGCAGTTGCAGGCAAGAGAGAGAATGGTTTTGATGTAAAATTGGGAAGTTGGGGGCGGCATTTTGATTGGGGAAAATGATAGGGTCAAATTTCTCAGATGTAGTAGAGGATCACACCATTGCATAGACCTCTCCAAGAGCTTTCCAACGGTACCAAATTCATCCAATTTGGTTAAGGGACGAGGGAGATATGACCCCCGCAAGCACGCAGGTTGCGCACAGATTGCGCGCGGGTTGCGCGTGGATTGTGCGTGGATTGCATGCGGGTTGCACAAAGATTGTGCGCAGATTGCGCGCGGATTGCGTGCGGGTTGCGCACAGATTGTACGCGGATTACGTGCGGATCGCACACAGATTGTGCGCGGATTGCGCGCATATTGCGTGCGGATTGCGCACAGATTGTGCGTGGATTGTGCACAGATTATGCGCGAATCGCGCACAGTTGCGTGCAGATTGTGCGCGGATTGCGCACGGATCGCGTACAGATTATGCGCGGATCGCACACAGATTATGCGCGGATCGCGCACAGTTGCGCGCAGATTGCGCGCGGATTGCGTGCGGATCGCGCACAGATTGCGCACAGATGGCGTACAGGTTGCGCGCGGATTGCGCGCAGATGGCGTGTAGGTTGCGTGCGGATAGTGCGCGGATTGCGCGCAGGTTGTGCGCAGGTGGCGCACAGGTGGAGCACAGGTTGCAAAGGGAGTTAAAAAGGAAAAGTGGTTAAACCCATAATTTTATAAAAGATGAATGGTGCATCGGAATTGAGATCCACGAATTGCTGAGTGTTCCGTGTTATATGGACTAACTTCGCCCGATATAAAATTTCTTGCGATTCTTCACAGATTTTCTTCCACAGGTGGCTGAAGTTGGCATTCTGGACCAAAATACAACTGTGTAAAATGTGTAGAATTATTGGTAAGAGTTGTCATTTTTGAAGAGATGCAGTTCCCGCACCTGATGTCAGAATGGAGCATGAAGACAGGCATTGGAAAGCTTGTCCAGCAGGGAACAATGATGCATGACCAGAGTTTGAATGAGGTCTACATATATCACATATATTTAGTGCAGAAGAGTGCTAGCGGTTGTTTTGACAAACAAATTTTGTTGTCAATGTGGGCAATTTCTACAATTGCATGATATGGAAGAGGAATTCCATGTTACAGTGAGGGATTGAAAATGGAAGAATTCCTTAAACCCCTGTTTGTTATCATACTTATAATTATGAAATTGTCATATTGCATAAAAATGTTCAAAATGTAAGGGATTACATAGGTGTATATGCACTAGATGGCATCTTAACAAACATTGCATAGTGCATATGGAAATGCTTGTGCATAAATGAGATATTGCATATTGGTAGAATAATGAAGTATGCATATGCAATGAACCACTAATGGAGAATATTGTGGTTGATAATCACTATTGATGTTGGTATTGGTTGTAGGACCAAAGATAACAAAGAGCATGGCTAAATGTGTTGAGGATGTTGTTGCATGAAGCCAACAACCTTATGCAGAAAGGATGGTGCAACAAATCTATGATCATAAAGTTGGCAAAAGGACTAAGCAGCCTTGGTAAGAGGCCAACTGATCAGGTAACATCAGGCGATGTTAATGGTAACCATGCAGGTAATGATTAGTGGTGCCAAATTGCATGAAGGTTGAAAGAGGATTTGGTAAGATCTCTTCAACTATGTTTGAGCTATGTTGAGTTAGTTTGCATGTGATATTGAATACCAATTGGGACTGTTTAGAAATCTCAATGCATTCATATGAATTTATATCATGCCATGTATATGTTGGTTATGTGCTTAATAACCAAAGCAAGTGAGGACTGGTGGTCCTGATTATGGTAATGAAAGTTATATGAGATAGTCATGTTTCAATTATAATATGCTTGAATGCATAGTACTCATGAAACAATGCAAGGTAGCATTGAGTAGATGTGCGTTAAGAGATTTTATAAATCTTGTGATGCATTGTATGAATGCATAGGACTGATGCATATGTTATTGCAAAATAAATAATGAATGAAATGATGAATTGATGATAATTCTAGGATCATTTCATGGGCTGTTATGAATGCAGAATAGTAAGTGCATGAAGAGCCCAATCATGATCGATGGGCTGCTAGAATGCTCTGTGGAAGGACAGAGTTGTATGAATGATATGGCTATGAGAATAATATCACAATTGCAAATCAAATTTATGTGAGAAACAGATTTGAAAATTTGATCTAGAGCTTATGAGAAGAAATCTCATGGTTGAGAGCTCTAAGTTCTGTTAGTAAGAACAGTTGTAAATATCAGATTTGTAAATGTTTCGGATTTGAAATTTTGCTAATAATTGCTAATGACTGTTTGGCTTATATGAAAATGTGTCAGGAGGACATGCTATAAGTGGATGCTCATGTATGGCAGCGGGCATAAGACCATAACGGGCAGAGTGGTGCCACTTACAAGAGCCAAGCAATACGAGGATAGCCTCATGGATAAGAAAACCAATTTCTGTAGTAGACAGAGTTGCAAATTCATGCTGAATTTAATTATTAGTGCCATGGATTGGTTATGGAACAATCAGATTTGAATGGTACTGTTAAATGTTGCTGACTGTTTGGCTGTTTAATAAGTGTGCCAGGGAGACACATTGCAGTAAGACCATGAGAGTGGGCCTGCAGAAGCCAAACTTCATGGGAAGAGATTCCATGATTTGAAAATGGGTTTCAGGTGAAACGCCATAAGACATTATTAATGTCTCATCTGCACTGCATGATTGGTAAACAATATGAGTGAGATGGTGAAGATTATGTCAGTAAGACATGTGAGAGGCATGTAACATCAAAAGGAATTGGGATGGCAAACCGAGGGACTGTCAACTCAGAGAAGGAGCCTCCATTCCTCATTAAAGAAGAGAAATAACATCTGCAAAATGGATAAGTGTTCCATAAACCCTGATTGATATATATATATACATACATGCATGTCTGAATTAGAGTTAATATGCAGAGCATGTTTTGATTTTATTTCCATTATGGCAGACTGCTTGAAGTATGATTAGGACCTTCATAGTTCACATCAGTAAGGAGTGCACGCCTTTCTGGTGCTGAGTTATGTTAGGGATGCCAATATTGACTATGCCTTAAGGGAATGGACGCATTCCTGGTGTTTCAAGGTTGGATAGTGAATGTTATGAAATGTGTTTACAATTCTAGAGCAGCGATACTAATGAGCTTACTATCCATTTTGTGTTGATAGATTATACATATGAAATTCAGCGCTGCACATTAAAGGGAAAAGTGAAGAAAAGAATACTCAAGAGGACTGTATGAGCAGTGGTAACCCTTGTGTAGGGTGAGTGGGTATCATGGGGCCATGATAGCCTGCAGTTAAGAAAGTCACCTAAATAATTCCTAAATGAAACCACCGGCTTACACAAGAGAAGAAGTGCCACCCTTGTGTGGGTGAGGAATTGTTATGCGCATTGAGGGATTGTGATACATGTGAAAGGCTGATGCAAGCCTGAGGCAGAGTAGTGGAGCCTTGACCTGTAATGGTCGGTGGCGCAGTTACCTTCCATTGGTCGATGACCCAGACGTATGTGCTGGCTCGGCAATGGAGAGGGCCAACCAGGTATGGGACTGGTTGGGCACCACCAAATGCTTGGTAAACCCAGTCGGCGTGAAGGTGTACTGGTAGGGCATTAATTATTTGATGATTTGGAGCAGCCTGCGTGCTCGCCAAACATCCTAGTCCGCAGGAGGATCCCAAGGCTTATAAAGTAAAAGCAGGACCCTGTGGACCAGAGAAGAAATGCACGATACAGATAAGTATTCAATTTCATTTATTCTTGTTTGGAATAATGAAGATTACAAGTATAAGTCTTGTAACAGTTAAGCTGATGCACTATTGTTTCTTTGTTGGAAACCTTGGTCATACAGGAAGCAAGGACCCTGCGAGAACTATAAATTGCTTGGTAAATCCAGAGAGTGGCTGGTTGGGCAAGAATTATGAATGATTTGGAGCAGCCTGCGTGCTGGCCAAACATGCGATATTATTGATGATTTGGAGCAGCCTGCGTGCTGGCCAAACATGCGAGATTATTGATGATTTGGAGCAGCCTGTGTGCTGGCCAAACATGCGAGATTTTTGATGTTGTGGAGCAGCCTGCGTGCTGGCCAAACATGCAAGACTATTTGATGTTGAGGGGCAGCCTGCGCGCTGGCCAAACACCCAAATCCATAGGTGATTCCAAGGCTTGTAAAGCAAAGAAGGACCCTATGGAATAAAGTGAAGACATCTAATGCAGATAAGTATTTGGTTATCTTGTAATTCTTGCTTATGAATATACATGTGTATATGATTTGGTTATGATTTCCTATGAAAATAAACTAAACATGTGAATTAATTCAATGTTTGAGTGTAGGTATTGCTGGAAGCAATGACTATGAAAGCATCTCAAGGATGCGTGTGGACATGTAACCACCCTAAAGAGCTCAGCATGAGCAGTAATGAAAGCTGGGGCTAGTGGAACTGTGTGAGTCCTAGCAGCCATAAAGTTTTCAGACTTATGGATGAGTTGGGAGATCCGAATCAGCAGGAGCAGCTCGTGGAAATCAAAGGACTTGGTCCTGAAAGTTCAAAGTAAAGAACAGAATGCAGGGCAGATCTGCAAAGTTTTTGAAGTTTTGGACATGTGTAAATTGTATATGTATGCCTAAGTCTTGGAACACCGAGGACGGTGTTATTCTAAGGGGGAGGGGATTGTAATACCCCATTTTGACTCTTAGGATGTATTAGCATTTAATGTAAATAATGTGTACATGTGATGTATGTTTTCCTAGCGTGGAGCTCAAGGCCAAGGCCCCGCTAGTGAAAGCCTGAATTTTGATTTAAAAGGAAAGCATTGATATTTTGATGCCCATGTGCTCTTAAGCCATGGAAATTGTAAAAAGGATGTAATTAAACATCATGCAATATAAAACACCAAAACTGGCTACGGAGGCAACGAATGAGAAGGGGCCACGTGTATCCACTAGGGAGTGGTGAGGGGGCTATGGGATTGAACCATAGGCTGCCATATGTCACCTTGAGAACCCATTTGACTTACCTTGCTAACATTTATTATGTTGTAAGAAAGTGGTTGAGGAAGTCAGTCCATGGCTTCAATGGAGCATGGGCAGCCCAGAAATTCGTATGGCAGAGTATGGGCTCTGTTTTCTTGTACTACAAGCCACTCTACCTCATGGGAATTGGTTCTTCCTCATTCCCATTCCATTGTTGAACATACCGGCACCATTTCCATGCAAAAAACGAATTGCCAGCAGAGAGCAAAACCAGAAATCGCGACTTTGAAAGAACCCGCGTTTTGGGAAGCCAAAAACGTCAAGATCTGGTATTGGACAGTGAAATCCAATGGGGGATCCATAGATATGAACCTTGGGGTGAATTTGGGAGCATTAGCTACCTCGAAATCCATAGCAAAACCCAGTTTTTGCAGCCCAGAAATGAAGTGACGGGATTGAGTTATTGGATAACAGAACTGTGAGAAATCCAAGTGTGAATGACTGAGTAGAGGTTTGGTTTGCTTGATAAACCCAGTGAAGGCTAGAATCTCAAGGAATTAGCAGCTGGACCTTTCTATGCCCACCCTAAAGAGAACTGGAGGGAAGGGACGCCTGAGGGACTGTGCAGCAGAGAAGGGGACCTTCCTTGTGTTGGGGTGCGGTAGGTATTGTGGGTGCCATGACTGCTGGGATCATTTGAGATGCCTGTAGCTTTGTGGTTGAGCTCACTGGCTTAGCATCCTCCTCATTTGTCATTTGTATGCTTGATAAACCCAACGGTGTGTTGGCTTAGCATAGCTGATGACCGAAACCATGGCTGTGAGTGAGCCCAGCTAGTTCCTCCTTAGTGGATACACAGCCCAGCTCGGGGGTGATCTCTCAGCTGAAAGAATATAGGCTGGAAAAAGATCTATGGTTGGGTGGAACGTTGCTCTCACGTAGCTAGTCGTTGGACATCTACTTTTCAAGATAAGTGTTCTGTGTATTATAAATTATTTGCATTTTGTGTTCTGCAATATGTTAAATTGTCCATGTTTAATGAAATGAGTTGATTATCTTAATTTGGAATCCATGCATGGTATTGGAACGAGATTGAGTCTCTATATGTTGAATCATCCTCTGTGGTGATATATGTATATATGTTAGGCATTACTGTTTTTGTGCTTGCTATTATGTTTAATTCCGCTGTGTTTATATTGAGTTGAAGCTGCACACAAAAGTTTTTAATTGTCATGATTTTATGAGTAATGTAATATTGGGGCTAAGTCTGCCAAAAGCCCCCGTGTGTTGTTAACGTTTCCTTCCCTGCATTTGATGACGGGAAGGGACGTCACATTTTGAAAGCTAATACTATGCATTTTATTATTTTCTTTCCAATAATAAGATGTTATATTTCCACTTATTTTAGACATTATTATTTCTAGAAATTTAACAGCTGCAGATATTCTTTTATACAAAATTGATACATGCATTTTATTCTCATTTCATTTCTTTCTTTCAACATTCATGGTTTAAACTTAGCATTATTCCCATTATTTAAAACAGTCTGCTATATTTCAAATTTTGCAGAAAAGGACTAGTTAGGTTTATTTATAAAGTTTTCCATTTAGTTCTAAAAACCAAAACATTTATCATTCTGCATCAAAAGATGCAAGACTAAACTTTCAACTGTATAAAGTTTGCAAACATCTACAGTATTCATTTTAAACCCTAAGACTATTTTATAGTCAAGTTAAGGACCAATCAATTAAAACGTAAACATCAAATCCTTTGTATCAAGTTTCCAAAACAAAACACTTTACTTTTGTCCAACTACTATATTTACGATAGCTATTTATACAAGACAATGGCAAAACGAGAGTTTTATTATTATTATAAACCATATTATTTATTTAAATGGTGTCTCAAACACTAGAAACCAAGTATCATCACCATTCTAAACTACAACGTAAACAACGCAAGATTAGGGTTTCGTTTTCGAGAAACCAGTTAACATACGGCTCTCGGTCTTTATCAAAATCTCAGTACAGTTGTTAGTTAAAAACAATCTACTGTCGAAACCTACAGAGTAGGGTTTTAATTGCAAAATGTAAGGTAGAAACCTTTGGCACATAGCCATTTTTAAACACACAGTTTTCATTACAACAAACAACAATTTATATAAATTTGGGAATTGCATAGAAACCATTATAAGTTATGTTCAATACAAACTGAATCTCATTGTATCATTCAAGTCAAAAGTATAAGCATCGTAACACAGAACCATCTTTTTCACAGAAACGAGTCAGCCCGTGGCTCTCTAATTTCACCTAAATGCTATATCAATTACTCAAACATCAACTTAGATAATTTTTATATATCATACAAACACGATGCAAAGTTTTTTGAATATTGTGTTTCCATTTAAATCGACCAAGGGTTCGACCCTTTGACATTACATCATAAACAAGTTTACATTTCAATAAAAATCACAACAAAACGCTGCTTTGGCAGGGAAGCAAAACGAGCCGAGGACTCCATCCTCTATATACACAATGTGAGGCTCTCGTTTAACATCTCAACAGTTAAAAAATTTTCCTCTTCCAAGAAATTTCCATAGACCTCGTCAAACATCAAGTTTCATACAACATGCCAGGAGAACCTACAGGGAAAAGAACCATCGAGGCTTACCGGGTGGTATAGCAGCATTTTCCTCGTGAGTTTCAATCAAGGTATACCTGCGGGAATTTGAAGTTACCTGCCAAGCAATTCAGGAAGTGATTAAAAACCATTGCATCACATTTTAACTAAAGTAACAGAAAATGTAATTACTTTGAAACGAAGACATTACCTTGTAAGATTTTTCAAAAGGTTGAAGTTTGAACCATTGCAATATTCCGGCGCCACTCGAATAGCCAAAGATTACAGTAACATTTCCTCACCTCTCAACATTCGGCCCTCAAACTTTCTTAAAAAGCTGAGAAACCATCAAATTACAGTCGTAGGTCACACCATCGAACCCGAGGAAGGAGTCCTTAGCTGAGCAAACTCCAAACCCTAAACTCTTGGAAATGGTCGGCCTCTCCACTGAGCCGATATCACAAAATGAATGCACAAAGAACAACATCAATGAAGACGTAGTGGTGAGATTAGGGTTGAAGTCCCAAAACCAAGACAGATCTAGGTCAATGGATGAGATCGAGCTAGCATAGCACCACGTTCTACGAAGCAATCCAGCATTTAAACTCCATTAATGACCTTACCATCATAAAGTCTAGCTGGAAGGCGATTCACCATGTAAACTATGCACAACTCAGATTACTAGTTGTATTATCCACCAGGTTTCCACGTGAAGTTGGTTATGTGGACAACCAGCAGTACATTCCAACATGGAGGTTAGCTAGGAGCATTAATACCTGGATGGGACACATTTGACCTACCAACACATGACTGCAGCGAATTTAATGCCTGTCATTACCCTTTGTCATTACAATGATCTAGCTTCAAATGTGTAATATCATATAATATCAATGTTTATAGTCGCTAATACATAGGGTAGTATTTAGGGTTACAAAGTATAGTTCATTTCTTTTCCAAGTATTAATCATCGAATGCATGGTTTATATACATTGTATATTGTTCCTCAAATGACTAGGGTCACATTTCATATAAGGGTTTGATACTTAGTACATAGTTTAGAATGCATCATTTTGTACATCGTAATATTTGTTTATATTACCATAGCTTTTCACAAAGTTGCACATTAGATCACAATGCACAAATATTAAATGAGAAGGGTGCAATCCTATAGTGTAGCAAATTCACAATATATAATCATCATAAATATGATGGTAATATCATAATAGACATTGCTATATTAGTATAATTCTATATGCATTTATGAATGGAGAAATATAGGAGCTGCTACCGTTATATTGGTATTTTCAAGTTAAATCCACGTGTTGAAATAATATTTGGTTCATGTTTCTATAATGTAGAACAATACATAAATTGAAACGTTCATGTAATAAATTATCACTCTTTGCAAAATGGAGAAATAATGAAAGGATCATAATAACATGTTTACATTATAAACTAGCACCTAATTCATAAGTATAAGTATCTTTTCTTGACATTTTGTAAATAACTAGTTATGACTTCTGCGACTTATAATCATGACCAAAGTAACACTTACAGAAATAGGACAGGGATCCATACCATTAACAATTCTCATGCACGGAAGTACATAGAGCTATTATTAAGCATTGAAGGTTAACTGAAAACATATTTAGAACTACTTGTATTATTGGAATTGTCGTAATACCCTTACCTGCGAATCTGCGAAAAGGAAACACGTTCAAATGCTTTAGCTAAGACAACTAAGTAAACCTCAGGGTACCCCATAAGACCCCTTCATCACCATTCAAAAGCAAAGACTCAATAGTTGCCAAGAAAACTTTATCACAAGATAAACTTAATTACAACATGTAGATTACAATTAAACACAAGAAAAACTAAAGATGTATTTTGTGTTATGATGTATAAATTACCGTTATCATAAATTGTTATTAATTAAAAGATTAGTATATATTTATTTTCCGCATTAGCAATTTCAGTATTTATTGTTACTTTAAAAAAATTTCAATTTTTGTGATTTTTCGGGATGTTACAGAGTACTAAGTGCATCCTCATTAGATATGCTGAAGAATCCAAAGGATACAAACTCATGGATAGCATATCCAAAAATATATTCATCGAGCGAAGTGTCAAATTTAAAGAACCGTTTCAATATCTAAAACTAGTCGAGGAAGAAACTGTTGAATTTCCTCCTCTCCAAGAAGAAGATTCAAAAGAAGATGATGAAAGTTTGTGTTTTGATATTTTATCATACATTAATGAACTTGAAATATCAGGTTCAGATTCAAACCCAGATGATCCCCCTCAGTTTCCAAAGTGGACAAAAAAATCTCTCAATCTGCTGGTTCTAACATTGGAAATCCTACCGATCAAAGAACTCGAGCAGACTTTGAAAGAGAGGGTATGGATTTTTCATATTTTGATCCATTATTGTCTGAGAAATGGTTTTTGATGATATTTTCAGATCTTAAATCATACTATCATTCCCACCAAGATCCGAGATGGCAAATCACCATGGATGAAGAGTACAATTCTCTTCAGAAAAATGCTACATGGGAGCTAGTTTTTCCACCTGGGAGGAAATTAGTTCAATGAAAATGGGTCTACCAAAGCAAGGTTGCATCAGATGGCTCAACCTGAAAATAAAAAGATAGGTTGGTGGAAAAAGGATTCTCACTGCAATTTCATGGTGTGGACTACATATAAACCTTTGCACCGGTTGCCAAAATGGATTCAATCCGCCTAGTTTTGGAAATTTACGCATCTAAGAATTGGGAGGTGCACCACATGGATGTGAAGAGTGCATTTCTTCATGGATATATTCAGGAAGAGATTTAAATGAACATCCTGGAGGCTACATATCATATCCAACATTAGTGTGCATACTGAAGAAATCATTGTATGGTTTAAAACAGGCCCCAAGAGCTTGGTATGCAAATATCACGCAAATATGGATTCCTTCCTTCTGTCACAAAATTTTGAAAGATGAAAATGAAATCCAAATGTATACCTACAACAGCATGAAGTTAATTTTCTGATCATTGTCCTTTATGTTGATGACCCTTTTATTACATGAAGCAGTCTTTCTTTGATAGGCAATATAAAAACCGCACTACATCAAGTATTCAACGTGAGTGATCTAGGCCTACTAAAGCAGTTTCTTGGCTTAGAGATCACTAAGAATTTTGATGGGATCACCATATCTCAGTCAAAATCTGCCTCAAACCTAGTAAGTTTTTTTAATATGGCAGGCTGTAAAGCGGAACCATTTCCATTCCCCTCGGGGATCAGACTTGAGGATGGTGATTCCAGACCATTAGTGGATTCTACACTTTATCGACAGTTGATTGGAAGCATTCTATACTTGAAACACTCTAGGCCTGATATTTATTATGTCGTGAGTGCTGTGTCAAGGTACATGCAGCATCCCCATGATCTTCACTGGAAGGAATCCAAAAGGACCTTGCATTATGCGCAGGGTACTAGACATTTTGGCATTCATTATGCTATGGATTCCGATCTAGATTTGGTTGGATTCACTTATTCAGATTGGGCGGGTGATAGCATTGATTGGAAGTCCACTTACAGATATTTTTTCATGATTGGAATAAGGTGCCTATTTGTTGGTCAATCAAAAAATAGGCCACCATTTCCTTATCTTCAACAGAGGCAGAGTATCAAGGAGCAATCAATGCTCACATTAAGGCAGTTTGGTTGCAGGGTATTCTAGCAGAGTTTGATATTGGTAGCACCACTTCTATTGTCATATTTTGTGACAATCAGAGTGATATCAAGATCTCGATAGATATGGCTCAGAGGGAGAGGACCAAGCATATGGACATCCACATGCACTACATACGAGAGCTTGTACATAACATAACTGGTGAGCTCCTAATATGGATGCCTAATGAGGGCATCTATACCAAGAGCCTATTTTAAATGTCAACCCAGGGAACGTACAAACTTGAGAGATGCATGCACTATCTGAGCTCTTTATAGGATAATCTCTTGTCACAGTTAAAGGGCGGTGTCGATGTTTTAAATATTGTCTACTAAATGTGAAGATTGTCTACTTAATGTGAAAACTGATTATGCTATGAAATTGAATACTGGAAAGCAATAAATCTGATTAAAAGAATTAAAGTGTTGAAAACAGTAAATATGTTCTGAGAAATAAAGCAAGGAATCTATTCTAAGTAATTTAAAATGCTGAAGTAATTAGATGCTGATCTGTTCTAAGAAATGAAGATACAAAGACAGTAAATCTATTTGAAATAATTAAAATGCTGAAATGATTGAATGCTGATCTATTCTAAGAAATGAAGATACAAAGACAGTAAATCTATTTGAAATAATTAAACTGTTGAAATAACTAAATGCTGAGAATAAAAATACCATAACGAAGTCTGTAACTACTATCTGCGCACACAATTTGAGTCTTGATCTATCTTATTCTACCAATCTAGAATTGAAATACGATCATTCTATGCTTACCCATCTACTACTAAGAAGTTAAAAGAAACTAATCATGATGAGAAACTGCAGTGAACTCCAGATCTAAACCATGACATTGAAAGCAAAGCTATTACACATGTAATCGTGGATAAAAATATGTGTTGCAAGAAAGAACCTACAGGACTACTGAAATTGTTTTACTGTACTACAGAATGCATTCTAAATTACTATAGAAAGCAATGAATCATTCAACGCTACCATATATCATAGAACTGTTCATCAATGTAAAATGCATGCTTGGAAAAATACCTACAAATAATAATCTCCTGACCTACGTGTTGGAGGGGCCCTCCCCAACTCGTACTCAGGAGAGAATAAAAACTCAGAAACGCTTGCTGGAATTAATCATCGATCTTTCATTAATATGTAAAATCCATGTCAAAATAGAAGTTTGTACTTCAATATCTCAATAGTTCAGAAAACGTTAAAAATAATGTCTTTCACAAAAATAACAGCAGGGGCCTCTTGCTACTCGAGAGGTCCATATTTATATGATTTAATTCTAATCCTAACTGATTGTCAAAGTGTTGATTCATCTTGAAAGTGGGAGTGTGTTGTAATGTCCCCAGTTTGAACCCATGGCATTAACATTATAAATGAGGTAATATTGTTATAAAATCATGGCGAGGAGCTCAAGGCCAAGGCCCCGCCATCGATTTCGTGATGCATATGGTTTGCGTGCTAGCAATGCACAATGGAGATTCAAATATCATGTAATATGCATTTTAATAAAAATACCCACAACTAGCTATGCAATGCAACAAAGAGATGGGGGCATGATTTCACAAGGAATTGGAAGGGAAAACATTCAAACCCTTGAGCCAATAGAGTCAAGCCAAGTGTCAATGAGGGAACCCATCAAACCCTCAACTACCCATGTTGACTTTTGTACCAAACCATTGATTTCTCCCAAGAGTTGGTTGGGACAGTTAATGCCTGGGGAAGGGAGAGGTATGGATGTCCAAATTCGGGTATGGGCAAGCCACCCATCATGGGAAATCATGTTGGTCTCCTTGGGCAAGAAGAGAGCCACGAAATTGCTCTCCAAGCCATAATCCATGACCATTCTTCCTCCCTCACGAGTTCAGAACTACATGGGCATTTTCTAGGCATGTGGAAAAACGTTTTCTTCATTTCCCCAACGGAGAAGGGCATTTTTCTGTGTTGTATACCAGTGGGGAAGAGGGGAAAACGAATGGGGGTCCAATAGAGACCGTTTTGGGCTGCCGAAGGCGGAGATATTGGGGAAGGAAATTGTTTTTCCTCCTAGGGGTTGTTTGCCTCATCCCACAATCCGTTTTTGTTGGGAATGTTTTTGGGAAAACCCATGGCCATTTTATTTGTAATTCCCATTGTTTAAAATGAGTATCCCTGCCCCTGTTTGTGCTTACTGTGTGAATGAAAAGTGTGTTGGGTATGGGTATCCATGGCTTGAGCTTGAGTGTAAGCCTCCAGGGTTCAATTGTAGCCTGATAAACCCAGTTGGACTGGCTTGGCTAAAATGAATCGGTTAATGGACTGTGTGTGAGCGTGAATGTCCCCTTTCTCCTTGTGAGAATCATGCCCAGCTCGGGGGTGGCCTTCGGATGGACTCAGTATAAGCTGTCGAAGAGCCTATGGCTGGGTGGAACGTTGCAGCGACATAGCTAGTTGCTTGGGACAATTGCAATGAAGATAAGTGTTTCTGTCTATGTATTTACTCCTGCAATGTTTAATCAATGACTGATTACTGATATGTTGAATGCATATGAAGAGTGTGTGAATGTTGTTTTAATTCCGTTGTGCATAATCTTCTCGTGTTACATCTGCACATTCATATTTTATTTCTTTTAATGAAATGAGTGGGCTGAATTTTGGTTAAAAGCCCCATCGATTGGTAGTGTGTTCCTTGCCTGGCAGTGGTCAGCAGGTGGGGACATTACATTTGGTATCAGAGCTGCATTGCAGCATTGGGCCTCTATGGGCCAAACCTGATAGCAGTTAGAAGGGAAGATTTTAAATTTTTCCTTGTGAGTTTTGAAAAAATTTTGTTTTAACTCTGTTTCTGGAAATTTTTGTGTTAAAACTGTTTCAGGAAATCGTCCCGAAACTGCGGAAAGGTTCCGCGAACCTTCCCGCAATTGCGGAAGAGTTCCTCGAACCTTCCCGCAATTGCGGAAGCGTTCGGCGAACCTTCCCGCAATTGCGGAAGAATTCAGCCAACAGCTCCGAAACAGCGGAGAAAAATTTATTTAAGTGAAAAATTTTCTAAGTATCGGCGTCGGAAGGAAATTTTTGCGGAAGGAATTCTCTTCCGAAATTGCGGAAGGAATTCTCTTCCGAAATTTTGGAAGGATTCCGAGAAATGTTCCGAAATGCGGAAGAGTTCAGCGAGTCGTTTCGAAGTTGCGGAAGACTTCGCCGAATCGTTCCGCAAACTGCGGAAGACTTCGGCGAATCGTTCCGCAACTGCGGAAGGTTTCGCCGAATCGTTTCGAAAAACCGCCCGAAAACCCCGGAAGCATTCCGCGAACGGCTCCGGAGCTGCGGAAGCATTCGCCGAATGGCTCTGCTCGGAAAATCGCCCCGCCAATGCGGAAGCGTTCGGCGAACTGCTCCGCAATTGCGGAAGCGTTTGGCGAACTGCTCCGCAATTGCGGAAGCGTTTGGCGAACTGCTCCGTAGTTGCGGAAGCCGTCTCCGAACCGCCCCGCAACGGAGGCAAACCAAATCACCCGAAATGGCGGGAGCATTCCGCAAGCCGCCCCGCAATTGCGGAAGGCTTCGGCCAAGCGGCCCGCAATTGCGGAAGGCTTCAGCTAACCGCCCCGCAATTGCGGGTGCGTTCAATGAAATGCCCGTTGCCTTGACCCCCTTTTCTTTTTCCCCCTCATGTGCCTTTATTTGTGATTTGATGAATTATTAGTATGGCATTCTTCCCACGTGCATGAAGTAATTTGTGAATTTCAGATAATATAATGCAACTGTGTAAAATGTGCAGAATGGGAGTGGAAGTTGTCATTTTTGAAAGGATGCAGTTCCCGCACCTGATGTCAGAATGGAGCATGAAGATAGGCGTTGGAAAGCTTGTCCAGCAGGGAACAATGATGCATGACCAGAGTTTGAAGGAGGTCTATGTATATCAAAGATATTTAGTGCAAAAGAGTGCCAGCGACTGTTTTGACAAGCAAATTTTGTTGTCGATATGGGCAAATTCTACAATTGCAGGATATGGAAGAGGAATTCCATGTCACGATGAGGGACCGAAAAGGGAAGAATTTCTTAAACTTCTGTTTGTTATCATATTTATAATTATGAAATTTTCATATGGCCTAAAAATGTTAAAAATGTAAAGGATTACATAGATGTATATGCACTAGATGGCATCTTAACAAATTGCATAGTGCATATATAAATGCTTGTGCATAAATGGGATATTGCACATTGGTAGAATAATGAAGTCGACATATGCAATAAACCACTAATGGAGAATATTGTGGTTGATAATCACTATTGATGTTGGTATTGGTTGTAGGACCAAGGATAACAAAGAGCATGGCTAAATGTGCTGAGGATGTTGTTGCATGAAGTCAACAACCTTATGCAGAAAGGATGGTGCAACAAATCTATGACCATAAAGTTGGCAAAAGGACCTAGCAACCTTGGTAAGAGGCCAATTGATCAGGTAATATCAGGCGATGTTAATGGTAACCATGCAGGTAATGATTATTGGTGCCAAATTGCATGAATGTTGAAAGGGGATTTGGTAAGATCTCTTCAACTATGTTGAGCTAATTTGCATGTAACATTGAATATCGACTGGGGTTGTTAACCTACCAAGCTTGATGAGGTGTGGGTAAGTGAAGGGGATGACCCTTACACCCTATGACTGCTTAGAAATCTCAATGCATTCATGTAAATTTATATCATGCCATGCGTATGATTGGTTATGTGCTTAATAACCCAAGAAAGTGAGGACTGGTGGTCCTAACTATGGTAATGCAGGTTATACGAGATAGTCATGTTTCGATCATAATAGGCTGGAATGCATAGTACTCATGAAACATTGCAAGGTAGCATTGAGTAGGTGTGCATTAAGAGATTTTATAAATCTTGTGATGCATTGTATGAATGCATAGGGATGATACATATGTCATTGCAAAATAAATAATGAATGAAATGATGAATTGATGATAATTCTAGGACCATTTCATGGGCTGTTATGAATGCAGAATAGTAAGTGCATGAAGATCCCAATCATGATCGATGGGCTGCTAGAATGCTCTGTGGAAGGACAGGGTTGTATGAATGATATGACTGTGAAATTTGATCTAGAGCTTATGAGAAGGAATCTCATGGTTGAGAGCTCCAAGTTCTGTTAGTAAGAACAGTTGTAAATCTCAGATTGGTAAATATTTCGGATTTGAAATTTTGCTAATAATTGCTAATGACTGTTTGGCTTATATGAAAATGTGTCAGGAGGACCTACTGTAAGTGGATGCTCATGTATGGCAGCCAGCATAAGACCATAACGGGCAGAGTGGTGTCCCTTACAGGAGCCAAACAATATGAGGATAGCCTCATGGATAAGAAAACTAATTTCTGTAGGAGACAGAATTGTAAATTCATATTGAATTTATTTATGAATGCTATTGATTGGTTATGGAACAATCGTATTTGAAGCTTATTGATAAATGTTTCTGACTGTTTGGCTATTTGAGGAAGTGTGCCAGGATGACACATTGCAGGAAGACCATGTGTGATGACCTGCAGAAGCCAAACTAGATGGGAAGGATCCCATGCTTTGGAAATGGGTTTCGGGTGAAACGCCATTGATAATGTCTCAGCCAAACCGCATGACGGTGAACCATGAAAGTGAGATGGTAAAGCTATGTCCAGAAGGCATGTGAGACACATTTGCAAAATGAATGAGTATTCTGTGACCCTAGACAAGAACATGCATGTCTAAATTATTAGGGTTAATACGCATAGCATGCTCTATCTTATTTATATCACTGCAGACTGCTTGAGTATGATTAGGGCCTACATGGCGCACATTGGAAAGGGGGTGCACACCTTTTCTGGTGCTGGGTCATGGTAGGGATTTCAATATTGACTACACCCTAAGGGAATGGACGCATTCCTGGTGTTTCAATACTTGATAGGGAATGATATGAAATATGATTACGATTTTTGAGCAATAATACTGATGAGTCTGCTTATCCTTCTTGTGCTATCAGCTTACACAGATGCAATTGGTGTTGCACGTAAGAGGCAAAGTGAAGAAAGGGTGCTCAACAGGACTGTATGGGCGGTGGTAACCTTTCTACGCTCACACTAAAGGACACTAGAAGGGATGGATAGGCCCAGGGAGCTGTGTTGCAGAAAAGGGGTATCATCCTTGTGTAGTGTGAGTGGGTATTGTGGGGCCATGCCAGCCTGCAGTCAAGGGAGTCACCTATGGAGTTCCTGGAGGGAACCACCGGTTGCACAAAGAGAAGGAGGCACGTAATCATATTATGTTGTTCATATTGCCTGATAAACCCAGTCGATGTAATGGCTTGGCAATGGTTGTTGTATGCCTGATAAACCCAGTACTGGCTTGGCATTGGTTATTTGGGAGTTGTGACGAATGGTTGCTGGATGCCTGATAAACCCAGTCGGTGTACTGGCTTGGCATTGGTTACTTGCATGATGTGGAGGTATTGGTGAAGGGTGTTATTTCCTGACAAACCCAGTCAGAGAACTGGCTTGGAAATGGTTATTGTATGCTTGATAAACCCAGTCGGCGTACTGGCTTAGCATACTGATTTTGAAATGCTTGATAAACCCAGTCGGCGTACTGGCTTAGCATACCGATTTTGAAATGCTTGATAAACCCAGTCGGCGTACTGGCTTAGCATACTGATTTTGAAATGCTTGATAAACCCAGTGGGCGTACTGGCTTAGCATACTAATTTTGAAATGCTTGATAAACCCAGTCGGCGTACTGGCTTAGCATACTGATTTTGAAATGCTTGATAAACCCAGTCGGCGTACTGGCTTAGCATACTGATTTTGAAATGCTTGATAAACCCAGTCGGCGTACTGGCTTAGCATACTGATTTTGAAATGCTTGATAAACCCAGTGGGCGTACTGGCTTAGCATACTGATTTTGAAATGCTTGATAAACCCAGTGGGCGTACTGGCTTAGCATACTGATTTTGAAATGCTTGATAAACCCAGTGGATGTACTAGCTTAGCATACTGATTTTGAAATGCTTGATAAACCCAGTCAGCGTACTGGCTTAGCATACTGAGTTTAGGGATGCCTGATAAACCCAGTCGGCGTACTGGCTTGGCATTGCCTATTCGTATGATGTTGTGGAGCAGCATGTGTGCTGGCCAAGCATCCACCCCACAGGTGATCCAAGGCTTGTAAAGCAGAGAAGGAAACCTGTGGAGTAGCGAGGAAACGCACAATACAGATAAGTATTCATTTTCATTTATGTCTTGTTTGGAATAATGAAGATTACAGGTATAAATCTTTTAACAGCTAAGCTGATACACTATTGTTTCTTTGTTGGAAACCTTGGTCGTTGCAGGAAGGCAAGACCTTGAAAGACTATAAATTGTTGGTAAATCCAGAGAGTAAATGAGTGGGCGATATGAATTGCTGGTAAATCCAGAGAGTAAATGAGTGGGCGATATAAATTATTAAGAAATCCAGGGAGTAGCTGGTTGAACGCTATAAAAGTTCTTGATAAGTCCAAGGAGTGACTAGTTGGGCATTAACCACTTGATATGGTAAAGCAGCGTGTACGCTAGCCCAACACCCCTTAAAACAATTGATAAAACCAGTCATCATACTGGCATGGCATTGCCTATTCGAATGGTTGTGGAGTAGCCTGCGTGCTGGCCCAACATTCGTTGTTGCACCCACGGGAAATCCAATGCTAGGAAAGCGAAGAAGGATCCTGTGGAGTAAAGTGCCGACATCCAATACAGATAAGTATTCAGTTACCTTGCAGCTTCTTGCTCATGAATATACATGTGTATATGATTTCGTTATGATTTCCTAAAATTCTTGTTTAGAAAAAAAAAAACCCTATGCAAATAAACTAAACATGTGAATTAATTCAATGTTTGAGTGTAGGTATTGCTGGAAGCCAGGATTATGAAGGCATCCTAGAGATGCATATGGACATGTGACCATCCTAAGGAGCTCCGTATGAGCAGTAATGAAAAATGGTGCTAGTGGATACAAGTGGATCCTAGCAACCCAAGGTTCTGTAGGCAATAATGGGACGGGTGCCCTAGCCGAAAATCCATATGCAGACCTTAGACACTAAGTGTCATAGCCAAGAAAGGAAGGTCAAGCATTCACATTGAAGTGAAAGAGGCCAAGGAGCATCGAACCACCAGTAATGGTGTGGCTCCGTATTGGAACAAGACTAAGAGAGGGGGAAACTCTTACTCTTCTCTTTCTTTGACTGATGCATCTTAGAAACAAATGATTGTTGAGTGCATGCCATAAATGAAAACAAATTGTGTTTCATTGCTTAAAATGAATTGTGAATGCTGAAATAGTTATATTCTTGTGAAAGGATGAACATGAATCAGTTCATGTGTGTGTGGGAAAGCATGAAATGTGTGGAAGTCTCATGAGTAAAGCAGGGACGTTCCAAGTCAATTAGGAAGATAATTGACTAATCCTATTATTACGTTATGCTTGTCCTAACAGGAAGTGCCATAATAAGTCTCACAGGAGAGACGACGAAAGCCATTGATTACAGCTATTACTAGCCAAGTGTTGCTGGTGAGAAATGAGAGAGCCATTCGTGCACCATGATCGTGGCAGCAGCCCAAAAGCTATTTGTTTTGGTTGGAAGTCTTCCTCAGATAGTTGCTGGGACAACCAGAAAGATGACATCCATGAAATTCCAGACTTGTAGATCAGCTGGAAGATAAACAAATGGAAGGGATTGCTCTGGAGCAATGCCCACTCGTGGAGCTGGAAGACCAAAGCTAGCAGGAGCAGCTTGTGGAAGTCAAAGGACTTGATCGTGAAAGGTCAAAGTAAGGAGATGAATTGCAGGACATACCTGCCGCCATCTGTGAATTATGAATCATGTGTAAAGTGGGTATATAGTCTGAAGTGTTGAAACACCGAGGACGGTGTTATTCCAAGGGGAGGGGAATGTAATGTCCCCAGTTTGAACCCATGGCATTAACATTATAAATGAGGTAATATTGTTATAAAATCATGGAGAGGAGCTCAAGGCCAAGGCCCCGCCATCGATTTCGTGATGCATATGGTTTGCATGCTAGCAATGCACAATGGAGATTCAAATATCATGTAATATGCATTTTAATAAAAATACCCACAACTAGCTATGCAATGCAACAAAGAGATGGGGGCATGATTTCACAAGGAATTGGGAGGGAAAAAATTCAAACCCTTGAGTCAATAGAGTCAAGCCAAGTGTCAATGAGGGAACCCATCAAACCCTCAACTACCCATGTTGACTTTTGTACCAAACCATTGATTTCTCCCAAGAGTTGGTTGGGGCAGTTAATGCCTGGGGAAGGGAGAGGTATGGCTGTCCAAATTCGGGTATGGGCAAGCCACCCATCATGGGAAATCATGTTGGTCTCCTTGGGCAAGAAGAGAGCCATGAAATTGCTCTCCAAGCCATAATCCATGACCATTCTTCCTCCCTCACGAGTTCAGAACTACCTGGGCGTTTTCCAGGCATGTGGAAAAACGTTTTCTTCATTTCCCCAACGGAGAAGGGCGTTTTTCTGTGTTGTATACCAGTGGGGAAGAGGGGAAAACGAATGGGGGTCCAATAGAGACCGTTTTGGGCTGCCGAAGGCGGAGATATTGGGGAAGGAAATCGTTTTTCCTCCTGGGGTTGTTTGCCTCATCCCACAATCCGTTTTTGTTGGGAACGTTTTTGGGAAAACCCATGGCCATTTTATTTGTAATTCCCATTGTTTAAAATGAGTATCCCTGCCCCTGTTTGTGCTTACTGTGTGAATGAAAAGTGTGTTGGGTATGGGTATCCATGGCTTGAGCTTGAGTGTAAGCCTCCAGGGTTCAATTGTAGCCTGATAAACCCAGTTGGACTGGCTTGGCTAAAATGAATCGGTTAATGGACTGTGTGTGAGCGTGAATGTCCCCTTTCTCCTTGTGAGAATCATGCCCAGCTCGGGGGTGGCCTTCGGATGGACTCAGTATAAGCTGTCGAAGAGCCTATGGCTGGGTGGAACGTTGCAGCGACATAGCTAGTTGCTTGGGACAATTGCAATGAAGATAAGTGTTTCTGTCTATGTATTTACTCCTGCAATGTTTAATCAATGACTGATTACTGATATGTTGAATGCATATGAAGAGTGTGTGAATGTTGTTTTAATTCCGTTTTGCATAATCTTCTTGTGTTACATCTGCACATTCATATTTTATTTCTTTTAATGAAATGAGTGGGCTGAATTTTGGTTAAAAGCCCCATCGATTGGTAGTGTGTTCCTTGCCTGGCAGTGGTCAGCAGGTGGGGACATTACATGTGTCCTCTATAAATCAAGAAACAGGGCACCGAGCTTGGTGATCCTTTAGTCTTCTACACATCCTTCCTTTAATAATCCTGTACCTGCTCAGTCACGCTTGGTTTCCATATAATCAATTTAATTGATACGCATTCTAACATACAAGATTAATCATAAAAACAATTTCATTAAATCATTAAAGTAAAACACTTTTCCCACAATTCAGTGCGTTTCGTTACCATTGCTTGAGCTGGACTGTGGAAAAAGGGTTATCAAAATACCTGAATAATGGACCCATCATTCTCTCCCCTACTTGAAGGATTCACCCATCCTTGGGTGACTTATTCCTTTCGTCGATGAACTCCCCGATATCCCATGCTAACACCTTAGGTGCCCCTACCTGTCTGAGATACCCAAAATTTGGATCCTCCCTGACCCATTCCTTCCTCTCCTCCTCTTCATTAATCTGTTCTTTGAGGACTGGGGAAAGAAAGAATGGGGGATTCAGTCTCATCCCAATCCACCTTAGTTGGTTTCTTGCCAGGGATTCTTTGTAGAGTATGCTTTTGAAGAGAGCATCCTTAAGCCTGAGGGGTGAGTGGAGTTCTCTTCATTTTAGATCATTTTCCACCCTGCTCCACCTTTCCCTGATGAACTCATCAACTTCTTTTTGTGTGCTACAGAGTGTAATGTCGAAGTGACTCACCGCCTCCTGTTGTTTTGCGAGGAGAATGGGTATCATCTCCTCGTCCCGAGTGAGGATCTTGTGATTATAAATTATTCCCTCAAGGTGAGTTGGCTTAGGTCTAATCATTAATGGAGGTTTCCATTTGGATGCCACATAGAGATGATAGTCCTGCGATCGCTCAGTTTCCTGGTTCATCCATGAACACAATGCACTTAACTGGAAATCACCCTCATATGGGTTTGGCGACCAGCTGGGCGAGCCAGAAACTATGAAATTGTGCAAGAAGAACTCACTCAATCGATCTTTCTCCAGCTCTGTAGAGTTCAATGATGCATCAATAAATTCTTTAGGAGTGCTTACCTCTATGGGGAGATCTTTCTTCAACCTCTGGAGTTGGAATTCGCCCCATTTCTCTTGTAAATAAACTGCATAGACTGCCAACGGTGGTCTAAGGTCACACATTCTCTCATATATGTTGATAGTAGTGGCAAAAACATCCTTAATTTTGATAATTTCCTGGTCCTTCCTTGCTAATTCGCTCTATTCTTTTGCCAACTTTTCTTGCAGCGCTAAATTCTTCTGTTCGGCCAGCCGGAGCTCTTCTGCATGGTGCATCTTTAGGATTTGTGTCTTCTCGGCTGAGAATGGGGGAGGTGCGGCCTAGCTTCCTGGTCGAATTCTTAATGTTGCCAACTCATTTCTGAGCCTTTCCAATTATGCTCGTGCTTCAACGAGCTGGGAAACGACCTCGGGGTCTTCATTACGTTCTGGAGGGTTTTCCTGAAAGTTTCCTTGCTCCTGTAAGCTCTGCCCTTCTCCTTTATCCATCTCTTCTTCTGTATCCTGTTTTTCCTCTTCATTCCCTTTCTCTTCTTCATCCCCTTCTTCTTTTTCTTCCTTGTCCTCTTCTTCATCCGTAGTGGGATCCTTTTGATCTATAAAAGGATCAATGTCATGATCAGACACATTGGTAATCAGGAGGCTAGGTTCCCTTTCTTTCTCCTTGGAGACTCGGATTTTAGATACCTGTGTGAATCTCTTGCTGCGCCTCTTCGACCCCTCACTACTGGTAGGAATATCTGGGTCTGATTTGGGAGAGTCATCTTTGGAGTGTTTTATTTCGACCAAGGTGTCGACCACACTGTCCAAGTCAATTTTTCTTTTTTCCCCTAATACAGAGGTGGTCTTACTTTTTGATTCAGGTGGCAAGGGCATAGTCCTCATTCTCTAAACGTCCTCAGCAGATACCACGATGAACGCCTCCTAGGAGAGCTCTGGAATCTGATCTTTTAGCTCCTCACCCACTATTAGTTTGATTATCCCATGATGGGCCAAAGCATCGTCTTTTCCCTTACCCACCTTCCTGCTCATCTCTGCTAGGGATTCGAGCAGGAAAAATGGAATGCTAATATTGTTGTTTGATGAAATGTGACTTCTGTGCCTGAGAAGCTCTAAAATATGAAAATGGAAAATGGGAACATAGCTTAATCTTCCAGTTCATGTAATATACCTTAGGACAATTGCGGCCATTTCATCCCATGGTGATGGCATGGAGAGTCTCTTGACTCCATTTTTTCCTCATCATAAACTTCCCCATGCTCAAAGAATGCTGCTTTTGCTGTGTGGTTTGCCTCCCGGTCGTTGCTGCTCCAATGCAGGCCCATTGGAAGACTAGTGTGTTTGACTATCATGTCCTCATCCACTTTTATGCGTAACCCCTTCACCCGGGTGACGTACTGTTCATATTTTATATGCTTGAAGTTTCTTACGAACTCTTGGGCTACCCCTGTATGGTATCCTCTCAGTCCAAGGATAAATGTAATCCAGCCTGAGTTGCGAATGATCTACAAGACTCTCGGGTTTTGATAAATGGCGCTGTGATCTTCCAGTTCACTCTTTTTAAAACCCTTCGTCATTTTTTTGAATCTTCTCTATAACCAGACAAACCAAGGCTTTGGGATGTAGTTTTATACTTTTAACTTCGTCGGACTCTGCCTACAGGCTCAAGGAATACAATGGTGGCTGCTTCTCGAGAGTTCTGGGTGGTTACTTATATGCAGAAATCGTGGAATATGCTGCACCCTAATTCACTGCCATTCTGCACCTATTCTTTTCATCATACCTGTACTTGCCACTTCTATTCCCCTATCTGTCATGATCGACCTCTGCCTTCTTATGATCGACCTCTATACTTCATGTGGTGAAGGTTGCGATCATGATTTGCTAAGGGTGACAGGACTTTGGTAGCAATCATGAGTTATGAAGGTCATTCCACCATGCCACCGATTTGAAATTGAAGCCGTCCTCAGCTGACTAGAAACGACTCTATTGTGGGAAAGTGCTTTACCGTAAAAATGAAATAAAATCGTTTTAGAGATTACCTGGGTATGTATGCATACCTGCATTGATGATCTGGTTCATTTTTCATGCGCGGTGGATTCTGTAGTATATCTTGGCGGTGTCTGTAGTTGATTTCTGCATGTCAATAGTTACGTGCGTAGGGTGATTTTTCCGTTTTGCGCATTTTGAATTTGCTGAGTATGTGCTTTTGAAAATTGTGCCAGTTGTTGATACGACTCAGGCAATTGTGCTTCATATTTGGATGATTGCATGGTTGGATCTGACTAGCTCTTTTGAATAACTTTGCAGGCTCTCTTGAATATGTTTGAAAAAGGTTGGCGGGGTGTGTCTTTAATGAATTCCGTAGTAGATGAAGACTTATTTTGGATGTAGATGTGGCTGGCTCGCATGAATTGATTTCAGCCTCACTTGAATATATGGCAGCCTCGTTTGATTCATTTTTCAGGCTCGCTTGAATTGATGGCAGCCTCGCTTGAGATAAATTGTTTCTTGGATGAATTGATGGCAACCTCACTTGAATTATTGGTAGCCTTGCTTGATATATTTTGCAAGCTCTCCTGAATTGCTGGAAGCCTCGCTTGAATTATTGTGCAGGCTCACTTGAATAGGTTGATGCTCTGTACTTTCTTTTATGCCTTTGTTCTCTCTTTTTTTTTTCTCTTTTTTTGTGTTTTTTTTTTCATGAAATGTGCTTAAGCTTACTGTTTTGGAGCATGCTCTATCAGCATCAATTGTTGTTGGTAGAGTCCTTGTGTAAATTCCTCTTTGGACTTTGGTTGTTTGTAGAGTTTTTATTAAATTTTCAGAATTTACTTCAATCTGATCTAGGATCTTAACTGAGAGAACAACATGTACAACAAATCTATAGCATATCAATCATGGACACAATAATGCAAGCACAAAAGAGACATAGAGTTTACTTGGGGAAAACCATAAAGGTGAAAAACCCCAATAACTTCCTCAGAGATAGATAGAGCAATGATACAACCAGAATATAAGAGATAGTCTTCTCCTAGCAGCAGAGCCTCCTCCTCCACAAGTGCGCCACTCTCCAAAGTGTGAGAGAAGTGTGTGAATGAATTGATAAAAATAGAGATCTCCCGATCTCTATTTCTACTTGTTCTGTTTTGCCCAATAAACTAATGGGGCCTACATGTCTAGCTTAACCCATGGTTAACTTAATCCGGGCCAACCCCACACTTGATGGTCTAATAACCCTTTGACCCACATGGCCGACCCCCAATAGGGTGGTCTAATAACCCTGTGACCCATATGACTTATACAGGGCCGACCCCAACAAGGTGGTCTAATAACCCATCAAGTATAAGTTATGACACTTACAATATAAAAGATGACACTTCCGTATAGAGGAATAATAACATCTCTATAGGAATACAAACACTTCCGTATAGAGGAATAATACCATCTCTATAGGAGTACAAAATACATATATGAAATACATGGGTGAAATACATTTCGAAGTTACATATATATCAACACTCCCTCTTAACTAGGAAGGTATTTCTCGACACAGGTCTTCTAGCACAAGTCTTCTTCTCTGGATCATCGTCACTGGATAATCGTCATCGTCACTGCTGCTGCTATCTCAATCAATCTCTGAATCTACTCGTCATAGGAAGTTCTACAGAGCCAATCCTTTTTCATACTGGATGTAGGCCCACCACCTGCAGGTCTTCATCATCACTGGCCATACTGTGGAATCCTCAGGACTTATTACGTGCATCACAAAACCTGGCTGCAGCATCCTAGGCTATTACGATCACACAGCTCTACCTATCAGATCTCCCAGGAGCACATTACATGTGACCCATCACAAAACCTGGCTCAAGCATCCCAGGCTGTTACAAGCACACAGCTCTACTTGTCGGATCTCCCAGGAACACATTACATGTGATCTCACCACAAAACCTGGCTGAAGCATCCCAGGCTATTATGAGCACACAGCTCTACCTGTCAGATCTCCCAGGAGCACATTACATGTGGTCCACCACAAAACCTGGCTGAAGCATATGAGGCCTTTTTCATCCTGTCCAGATCTCCCAGGAGCAAATTACATGTGGTCATGGCAAAACCTCGCTGAAGCATCTGAGGCCTTTTTCATCCTGTCCAAATCTCCCAGGAGCAAATTACATGTGGTCATGACAAAACTTGGCTGAATCATCTGAGGCCTTTTTCATCCTGTCCAGATCTCCTAGGAGCAAATTACATGCCATAGGAAAAAACCTCGCAAGAGCATCTCAGGATGTTACGGGTACACAACTCCGACCTGAAATCTCTCAGGGCACAAATTACATGTCCTCCCAGAGCAATGTCTTGAAGGAGCATCCCAGGCTATTACGGGTACACAACTTCGACCTATAGGATCTCCCAAACATGATCATCTGCACAACCTGATCCACGGCCACAAAGTATCATCCTGATACTCATAATACATCATCTTGATGTACACATGATCATCCTGATCATCATCACTGCAACATCCTGCTGCATGTCATCTGGAGCAACATCCTGAAGCTTGTCATCTATGATCATCTTGATCATATCATGCATCTACCTGATGCATACCAAGTATCTACCTGATACATATCATCATACATGATCCACCTGATCATACATGATACATATTAACATACATGATCTACCTGATCATGCAATGTATCCACCTGATACATATACAGATACATGATCCACCTAATCATACATGATATATATCAACATACATGATCTACCTGATCATACAATGTATCCACCTGATACATATACAGATACATGGTCCAAGCATCCAACATGATGCATATACAAAATACATACAAATGATCCAACCGATCATATCTAGCATCCAACATGAAAATGATCCAACTGATCATATCCAGCATCCAACATGATGTATACATACATATACATATAAATGATCCAACTGATCATATCCATCATCATCCTGATGCTCATCATCCATCACTTACATCCACAGCCATGTGAAGGATCCTCCTTCCAACATGCTTGGAATGGCCTTTGCAAATGTGTCCATCAGTTCTTCCTCGAAGTGTCATCAATCCGAAAAACACCAAGCCTCTCTCTGAAGTACTCAAACTTCACTCTGGCTAGTGGTTTCGTTAGCACATCTGCAATCTTCTCGTCCATCGCAATGTATAGGAGCTTCACAGCTCCTCTTTGCACCATATCCCCGATATAGTGATATTTGATCTCTATGTGTTTTGACCTGTCATGAAACACTAGGTTCTCGGACAACTTTACACAACTCTGGTTATCACAAAAGATACCAGTAGCATCCAATGGGAGATCAAATAACTTAGATAGTAGCTTCTGTAGCCAAACTACCTCACAACTAGCTGAACAGGATGCAACATACTCTGCCTCAGCTGTACTCAGTGCTACGCAGGACTGCTTCCTACTAAACCAAGAGATCACACCTGATCCCATACTGAAGCAGCATCCAGATGTGCTCTTCCTATCTACAACACTGCCAGCCCAATCTGAATCAACATAACCATGTAGGTTAAACTTTTGATTCGCTTCATACTTGAGCCCATAATCCACTGTACCCTTCAGGTACCTCAGAACATGCTTTACAACAACCAGGTGAACACTCCTCGGATCCGTTAGGAACTGGCTCAATGTGTTCACCGTAAAGCAAATATCTGGTCTCGTGTTCATCAGGTACATCAAGGACCCAATCATCTGACGATACATAAATACATCAACCGGCTCAGATGAAGGATCAGAGAGAAGCTTCATATTCGATGCCATTGGTGTGGCCATGGCCTTGCAATCCATCATCCCGAACCTCTTCAGGATCTCTACTACATACTTCCCTTTTCCAAGGAAGATTCCATCTGCACTCTGCCACACCTCCATGCCAAAAACAAATAGTGCATCATCCCCAATTTCTTCATCTCGAACTCGGTAGCAAGCTTCCGTTGAGTGTCGGCAATCAATCTATCTTCACGTGTAACAAACAAGTTATCCACATACAAAAGTAGTATCACTGGATTACCTTCCTCAACCTTGTAGTAAAGGTTGGAATCCGCTTTACTCTTGGTAAATCCCAAACTAGATAGAAAGATGTCTATCCTACCAAGTTCTACACACATATATGACTACACCATTCAAGAAGGTTGTCTTGAAATCCATCTGGTGTATCTTCTATTTCATCACTTTTATATTTCTCTATGCTGCCATCTGCAGTATGCTTGATCTCATAGTTCCATTTGGAAGTGACAACGGTCTTCCCTTCAGCTCTTGGGACCGCATCCCAAACATTGTTCTTCATGATCGACGGATCATGGCATTCTTCCCATATCCTAGGAACTTCAATATCTTCAATAGATAATTTTGTTGCTTGAACAAATGTTGTAGTCCTTCTTTTGTAGGTGAAGTTGTACGGTCTTTTCTACAAAACAAGTTAAATTGCATGATTAGAAAACATCCCATAGTTTTCAGAACAAATTCTTACACATAAAGAAATATGTCATACAGTCATGCAATTATCTTAGCCAATGCTTCAATACAACATTTATCCATATTCCGTAACTTTCTAGATGCCTTCCAATCTCTACCAGAACATTGTTAAGAGTGTGCACAACTCCTAACATGTCAGCAAAGAGGTTTCATTCTAGATAAGTAGCAATGGAATGTTGTACAGTTCCATAGGCCACTTACCCATGTATATTAGTAGTATATTGTTCATCAATGCAACTATTCTAATATGCATAATACACAACCTAATTCTAGGAACATAAGCATATACATCATTGAATAACATTATTTAAACAAACAACTATGTAAGAAATGACAATTCAAATACTTATCTTTGTTTGATTGTTGGGTTGACTCCCTCTCAGTCTTTGCTTCTTTTCTGCAACTCCATTCTGATGTGGATTGTGAGAAGTGGTCAACTCCCTCTGAATATTTGCATCCTTGCAGAAACTCCTGGAGTGTGCTCCCTCTTGATCTTTGCTTCCTGGATTACCTGTCCTTGAACTTATATTCATTCTCGATCCCTATGCATGCTTGTTAGTATCATCATTGTGTTATCCTCTAGGTCTCATACATAATAAAAAATTCATTAGTATAATATTAATATTATCAAAACACAATAATCTAAAGCATGTATAGTCAGGATCATTTCAAACACATATAATAAACATTAGTATTCAAGGTTTCAGGGAAGTCTTCTTTTACACATGCATATTCTTATTTGATCATAGGACTCTTCTGGTTAGTTAAATCATTAATCAAGATAAGAGATATAATATGCGTAAAACCTGTGATTACTCAAACCTATACCTTCATGACTCCTTTGGTTAGTCATATCTCAATTATGGTAAGAAACACAATATGCATACAACCATGAGTATTCAAACCTATGACTTCATGAATAATCATTATCAACAACACAACAGTATAAGATCCTAACACAAGGTAGGATTCTAGCTTGATATAGGAAAAACATACCTGGATTAGCATGCTAGCTAGTTATGTCTAACATACCCGCATAATGTCTTCTGGTTCTCTTCAATGACTTGTGCTAGTAACCTGCATGTCTCATAAGTTATCCATCGTAGAACCAAGTTATATATACCTCGTAAGTAGATTTTATAAGTGATCCATGACAATGGATGAATCTTTGTTTTCATGTCATCATGATCATATGTTCTTGAACTAGAACATGATTTGTCTTTCTTGGTGTACCTTTCATGTTAGCGAACAACATAAACCTCATACAACATCACAATGCATTAGAACAATCATAAGTGTCAAAACCTTAATCAATGAATATCTTCTATTAAGGTAATATGATAAGTCTAGTAATTAATCAAGATTGTACTGTAATGATATGAAGACAAACATATCATAAACTTAACTATGAACAGAATTTGAAACATACCTGTAAGCCATACCTGTTAAGATTGCTTGTAATCTTCTTATGGAAGGCCTTAGCCTCATCTCTCTCTGAAACAGGAACTTCTTCGCTTATGCAGGTGACCAATCCATCCTCTTCTAGGATTAACCCAATCCACTTGATTTGCAGGAACCAGATATGGAGCTGTAATAGGGTTTGTTAGAGAAACCCCAAAAATTCAAACTTTGAATTTCAAACTTCCGAAAGGATAGAAATATGCGCCTTGATGAGCTAATCAAGCTGGTATATTCAGAATTTGAAAACTGCAAAGTTTCACTCCTCAATTTTTCCTTTGAAACTTCCAGATTCACTGGACGTGACCCCGAACTGGGGTTTGATGAAGCCCACTCTTCTTCCCAATCAAAAGGTTTGATCCAAATCTCTAAGCTTCTATTTTTATTAGGAGCTTCCAGCCGTGGTCACAGATTTCAAAAAATTTCATTTTTGCAGAGGCCCTAATTTTCCACTTTTCTGATCAAAGTCCCGAACTAGGGTCTGATCAAGCCCGGCCTTCTGCCCAACCAAAAATTCTGATCTTGGTCTCTAAATTTTGATTTTGATGAGTAGCATTCATCCATGATCTCCGATTACAAAAATTCCAACTTTATCCGAAACCCTAAATTCCGGAAGCCATGAATGAAGGTGCTAAAAAATAATTCTGTTTTGAAAGAAATATGTACGTAATTGTCATAAAGTTGGAATTTTCTGTATACTGTAAGGTCCAAGCCATCTAGTGGTTAGCTTTTCTTTGAATGTGTGAAATCTGGAGTCGTAGAGTAATTCCCAATCACCCTCTTTGAATTTTTTATCCTTCAAATGTTGGTCGTGCCATTTATTTCTTTGCTATTGGATGATTTTAGTATGTGTAAGTTCTTGTTGGTGGTGTTCATCCAAGTTATTTAGCTATATCATGCGTTCTTTTTTAATGTCTGATAGGTTCATATTTAGATCGACTGCAATTCTTAATGTTTTTACTTCAAATTCGATTGGTAGCATGACCTTTTTCCCATAGACCAGCTCATAAGGTGTGAATCCTGTTATTGTTTTCCATGTAGTATTATAAGCCCAGACTGCTTCACTAAGTCTGTCAGCCCAATCTCTTTTGTGAAGTTGGACAGTTTTTTGTCAAGATTCTCTCTAATTCCCTGTTGGTTACCTCAGCTTGACCATTTCCTTGAGGGTGGTAGGAGGATGATTGTCTGTGCTTTACATGTTTCTTTTCATCAAGTTTTCAATTAAATTTGATGTGAATTGTGGTCCTTGATCCGAAACTACCTCTCTTGGCACCCCAAATCTGTGAAAGATCTGCTCAGTAAATAATGTGGCCACACTGGTTTCATTTGCAGTAGCCAGTGTTGCTACCTCTGTCCATTTTGTTGTCACGTCCCCTCCCATCCTACCAGCTAGGTGGAGAGGATCGTGACGTTATGCCGGGCAATTAGCCCCATATCCATTAAATTAAACTCATTGATACAAATACATGTATAAGGGCATGCAATAGAAACACAACAGAAATTAAGTAAATGTTGTTGATATCTAATCATACACTCAAGATTTCTGTGACAGCCAAATAAAGACCTTTGCAGAATTATAAAAGATCATATGAACATGCATAAACTTGTAAAAGCTCAGCGGAAGTAAATTCAATAGCACATCCATCATTCATTCTAGTATTCATCCAATGATAATTGCCAATTTAACACACAAGAGAATACTTATCTTATACAGAAGTAGTCCCACGCAACTGGCTATGCAACTGCAACGTTCCACCCAACCGTAGGCCAGTGTGCTCCTCAATCTCTCAGCACCACTGCCACCCCCGAGCTGGGCATGATCTCTACAAGGAACCAGGGAACAGCAGACTCACACATAGCCAAGCATACACCAAAATGAGCCAAGCCAATCTACAATTGGGTTTATCAGGCTGCTAGGAGATGGAAAGGAAGATTTGCTAAGCTAGTGAGCTCCAGCACAGAGCCAGGGATAACCTTGCAAGATCTATCTAGCTTGGCACCCACAATACCTACACACCCAGCACAAGGAAGTATTCTTTTCTCTGCTATACAGTCCCTCAAGCCATACCTTCCCTATCTAGTGCTCTTAGGGTATGCATAGAAGAGTAACCAAAGCCCTCTTGATCTTCTTGAGAGGTTGTCTCCCCCACTAGGTTTATCAAGCTACTTCTGTCCACTACCACTCCAAAACTTCAATTCACAGGTTCAAACCAAAAATGATAATGCACACCACAGCAGAACACAATCATGGGAGCAGGATAAAACGTTTTTACAGGTAGATGCATGAGATGGGGTTTCAGCTAGCTCAGCAAAACGTGGGAACCCACAAAAACGAAATGGGAAATTGGGGAACAACCCAGGAAGCCAAATCCGTTTTTAGTAAAACGTCCAGGGTCAATTCGGGGCAAAAACGACCTCCCTCCTAGTCCCCAATTCGTGGCCTTCCTCTCCCAACTGTTATACCAGGAAAAAACGACTCCCAGGCATGGAAAAATGCAGGATTTTGATGAAAAACGTATGTGGAAAAGACCCAGCTAACTCCAACTGCGTGAATGAATGAAGACTGCCCATTCCCCATGGCTTTGGGCACCATTTCTTGGGTGTTTTCTTGCCCCACAAGCAAAAACACGAATTTCCAGGTTGATGGCTTGCCCATGCACGAAAATGGCTTGCCCATACTTCTTCATTTCCAAGGCATTAACTGCCTTAACCAATTTCTTGGAAGAATTAAATGATTGGGTACATGAGGCAAAATGGGTAGTTGGTGGTTTATGGCTTTCCCCATTGACACATGGATTAATACCATTGGCTCAAGGGTTTGAATAATTTCCCTCCCTATTCCTTGTAGAACCATGCCCCATCTCTTTTGTTGCATTGCATAGCCGGTTGTGGGTTTTTTCATTAAAAATTCGTAATTACATGATGTCTTATATACATTGTGCCCATCTCGCACAAGAACCATAGGCATCTAGTTTAATTGCCGATACATAAATGCTAAATCAATGGTGGGGCCTTGGCCTTGAGCTCCTCACCATGATTAAATATCAGTATTTACATCATTTACAATTTGATACAAAGGGGGTCAAAATGGGGACGTGACATTTGTAAGGTAATCAGTGCATACAAGGATGTAGCTCTTCTAATTGGACTGTGGGTTGAATGGGCCAACAAAATCGAATCCCCACTTATCGAATGCCTCTAAAGAGATTTGTGGATGAAGTGGCATTTCTTGTTTTTGTGTTGGCTTTCCCATTCTCTGGCAATCATTGCAATGGGACTCATACTCATAAGCATCTTTGTGGAGTGTTGGCCAATAATACCCTGTTTGCAAGATCTTGTAGGCTATCCTTTTTGCAGCATAGTGTCCTCCACGGGGTTGATTGTGGGTGGGATGCATTATGTCATGTACCTCATCCTCCCTAATGCACCTTCTAAGTACTTGATCTAGTCCCTGTTTAAAGAGCATGCCCTCTATCCATATATATGTGGCACTTTGTCTTATTACTTTTGTCCTTTCTTTATAACTGTAATGTTCTGGAAACTTTCGGATACCAAATAGTTTGCTATGTCAGCAAACCATGGAATTTTTATTGATATGGAAAAAAGGTGCTCATCAGGGAAGTTATCTTGGACCAATTCATTACTTGTCCCATGTGTTACTCTTGACAAAACGTCTGCTACGACATTATGCTTGCCTGGTTTATCTATTATAGTGATGTCAAATTCTTGTAGAAGTAACATACATCGAATAATTCTTGCATTGGTATTAGGCTTGTTCATAAGATATCTGATCACTGAGTGGTCAATGTGGATAAAACTTTGGTATCCTGTAATGTAATGCCTGAATTTGTTGATTGCATGTATGACTGCCAGAAATTCCTTCTCTGTGACTGTGTAGTTGAGTTCTTCCCCAACCAAATTTTTGCTTATATAGTATATGGCATAGGGTTTCTTGTCTTGTTCTTGCCTAAGCACAAATCTGATTGCTTTATCCGATGCATCGGTGTGAATGTGAGATGGAATTTCCCAGTTTGGTCCTTGAAGTATCGGTGTTGTGATGGTTTTCTATTTAAGACTTTCAAAGGTTGACATGCAGTTGCTTGTCCACATGAACTCATTGTCTTTTGTAAGAAGTGCAAACATGGGGGCAGCAATTCTGCTATAATTCTCAATAAACCTCCTGTAGTACCCTGTTTGTCCAAGGAAGCTTCTCACATCTCTTTGTTTGACAGGTGGGGGCAGTGTCTTGATTATTGATACTTTGGCTTGATCCACCTCTATACCTCTCTGTGATATATGATGTCCTAGAACAATTCCTTCTTCCATTAACATCTTGCATTTGTCATTGCTTAGGCACAAGCTCATCTCAATACATTTTTTTAATATTAATTCAAGGTTTTCCAATGCCTGCTCAAAGCTCTGTCCATAAGGTGTGAAATCATCCATTAATACTTCCATTTTTTTATTCAGAAAATCGGAGAAAATACTCAGTATGGCTCTTTGAAATGTTGTTGGGGCGTTACATAGACCAAAGGGTAAGACCCTATAGGAGTAAGTTCCCCATGGGCATGTGAAGGTCGTCTTATCTTGATCAACTGGGTGTATTAAAATTTGGTTGTAACCACTGAAATCGTCTAGGAATGAAAAGTACTTGTTTCCAGATAATGTATCCAGCACCTGGTCTATAAATGGAAGTGGAAAATGATCCTTCTTTGTTGCTTTATTCAACTCCCTGTAGTCCACACAAATTCTCCATTTGCCTCCTTTTTTGGGCACTATGACTAGTGGTGAAACCCACTCACTATCAGATATTGGATAGATGAACCCTGTGTCTAATAAATTTTGTAATTCCATTTTGACTATGTCTTTTAGTGCACGGTTCAGCCTTCTTTGTGGTTTCCTGATGGGTGTAGAACCTTCTTTGATGTAAATGTAGTGTTTGCAGATATCAGGATGTATTCCTTTCATATCTGTATATGTCCAAGAAAATGCTTTACTTTGTTGTGTTAGTATCTTCATAAATTTCTCTTCTTGCTTTGGTTTTAAATTGGAATTTATGTTGACTGTCTTGCGAGGATTAATTTCCACGACCTTTACTTTCTCAATCTGTTCTATCAGCACTTTTGTCCATAAGTCATCCATGTTTTGTTTTGAACTTTCACCTATTTCTGTAGAAAAAAATTCTTGAATAACATGATTGTTAGGAGATATATTTTGTATAAATCTACCTATAAGGCCATGTTCATCTATTGCTTTTAAATATATTGCAGCATCAATTGTTAGTATAGGTCGGAGGTTTTGATTTGGCGTGTTCTGGTAATCATCAGTCCAATTTTGATATTCTAACTCTGAGGATTTCATTGCTGGTGGGTAGATTGTTATCTTCTTCCTGGTATGTCCACTGGTGATTGTCATATTTCCTAATCGGCAACCTATGTAAGCGTCCGCAGTTGCTAACCAAGGTCTACCCAGGATAATTGGATAGCCACTAAGTTTGCTTTTGATTTCGATTATTATAAAATCAGCTGGGTATTCCGAGGACTCGATATTGATCATAATGTCTTCTAGCATTCCTTCGGGCTTCACAGTGGACGTGTCTGCGAGTTGGAGTACCGTTGTAGTTGGTCTTACCATTGTTTAGAGTCCTAGGTATAACATGGTTTCTTTAGTCATGACATTGATCGAAGCTCCTAGATCGATTAAGCTTTTATTTATTTGCTTGTTATTTATGGTGATGCTTACTACAGGACTACCAGGATCAAGATATTTAGGATTTATTATGACACCTAGCATCAAGTCAGCCAATTGTCCCACTACATTAATAGTTGGTGGGTCACGCTTCCTCTTTCCTGGCTTCTTTAGGAAATTCTCTCTAATGAATATGTTGCAGATGGGCACATCCCTTATGGCTTGTAAGATTGGGATTTGGATGTTTAAGTGTTTGAATTCGTTTAAGATTATATTCTCTTCCTCTTCTTTTGTATTCCGGACAAGTTTTTTTTGGAAATGGAGGGTTTCTAGTTCGTGTGAGTGGTATAATGTCCTCCTCAGGAGGTTCTGGTTCATCAGGATGTTGAACATAGGGTTCTGATGTGTGGTCCTGAGCTTCAGGTACAGGTTGTTGGATTTTGTGTGGGGGTGTATTCTACAATGTTTTTCCAGATCGTAGGTTTATTTCATTTATTTCTATGGTGTCTACAAAATAAGTTGGGAATTGTGTGATATCAGTGTTATAAGCCTGTTGATGTTGTGGGGGTCTGTTATTATTGGAATTTGGAATTCATTGGGCTGGAATAGGTGGAGGTCTGGGGGGTGGTTGAGGTTGTGGGGGTGGCATAATGAGTGGCTATTGTAATGGTGCCCTCCAATTTGATGGATGTGGGTATTGGTTTGCATAGTTTGTGGTGGATAGAAATGGTGGGGGGTATCGAGGATAAGACGGTGGATAATATAGTTGTTGATAGGATGGTTGATATGCTTGCTGGTTTTGTTTCCATTGGTTTTGATTTGGCTGTGCTTGCCATCGAGTCGGTGCAGAGTTCCAATTTGGATGTCCTTGATTATAGTAATTTTGATTACTCTGCTGATATGGCCTAACAAAATTATTCCTCCTCTGATTTATAAAACAAAGTCGTTCTACAGTTCCTTCAGCTGCTGGGTATTGAATGGCTGCCTTACATGAGGGTAAGAGGGGACATTTATCAGTGGAATGTTCATCGGTGCAGAGACCACATACTTCTATTGTGTTCAACATGCACTGCCCCTTCTCATGGTTCTTCCTACAACAAGGACAAAATACTGCAAAGGCTTGGTTAATTTCATCTTATTTCTTTTTTATTTGAAGAGCATCAAGTTGCATGGCTAGGGATTGCAGTATGTCAGTTTTCATGTCATCCAGCATGTTTCCTAAATCATATTTTGTAAGTGAGGATGATGATCCACTGGTGGTTGTATGTGTATCCCTCATCCCATTCTTAGTTTTCCTAGATCTTGAGTAGTTTTTGAAGATTTGCAGGCTCTGGTCAAAAGATTTTTGGAATATGTCTCCATCTCCAAGGAGATTTAAGACTTCAAAATTCTCCTCTTTTACACCTCTGAGAAGGACAAGCTTTAGTGATTCAGGATCCAATGTGCAATGGCTGGCTCGTTTGTAGTTGAGTTGAAATCTTTGGGCATAATCTTCTAATGACTCTCTATCTCCTTGTTGCATCCTAAAGATTTCATCCCTAGTATCTTTGGCCTTGCAGTAGTCCCTATATTTTTCTAAGAATGACTGTTTCATTTGATCCCAACTAAAGATATTATTTCCTTCAAGGCTCATGAACCACCGAAGTGATAGGTCTTTCAGTGTGGAAGAAAAAAGCCTAAGCTTTTGTGCATCAGTAGTGTAATCAAATGATCTGCAAACTACCTCAAATTCGAACAGGAATGTGTTAGGATCTTTTGAAGTCAACCCATGAAAGTTTGGCAGATTATTAGGATTGATGTTCTTCATTCTGGCATCTCCGAGCGGTATGCTAATGAGAAAAGTGAAAATCTCCCTAGGTTCTTCCTCTTCATTTGCCATTGAGGTGTTTGAGCTGGAACTGGTAGTGAAGTTGCTTCTATTTGGATCGTATGTGGAGTCAGTCTTGTTTTTAGAGTGTAGAAATTCAAACTGAGAATGGTCAGAACTGTTATTACCATTGTTGCTCATGGAATGCTTGGGCAGAAAGCGGCCAAACCTATCCCTTTGTCGATGAGGCATTCATCGGTAGAAGATATTTATGTTTTTGTTTTATGTAATTTTTTTTTCTTTTTGTGGTTTTTAGGTGATGTCTCCTAAAAGATTAAGCACCTCCCCGGCAACGGCATCAAAAAGTGGTGAGCTCCTAATATGGATGCCTAATCAGGGTAGCTATACCAAGAGCCTACTTTAAATGTCAACCCAGGGAACGTACAAACTTGAGAGATGCATGCACTATTTGTGCTCTTTATAGGATAATCTCTTGTCACAGTTAAAGGGAAGTATCGATTTTCTAAAGATTGTCTACTAAATGTGAAGATTGTCTACTTAATGTGAAAACTGATTATGCTATGAAATTGAATACTGGAAAGCAATAAATCTGATTAAAAGAATTAAAGTGCTGAAAGCAGTAAATATGTTCTGAGAAATAAAGCAGGGAATCTATTCTAAGTAATTTAAAATGTTGAAGTAATTAGATGCTGATATGTTCTAAGAAATGAAGATACAAAGACAGTAAATCTATTTGAAATAATTAAAATGTTGAAATGATTGAATGTTGATCTGTTCTAAGAAATGAAGATACAAAGACAGTAAATCTAATTGAATTAATTAAAATGTTGAAATGATTGAATGTTGATATGTTCTAAGAAATGAAGATACAAAGACAGTAAATCTATTTGAAATAATTAAACTGCTGAAATAACTAAATTCTGAGAATGAAAATACCATAACAGAGCTATTCTACTATTGGGGAAACGAAGTCTGTAACTACTATCTGCGCACAAAATTTGAGTCTTGATCTATCTTATTCTACCAATCTAGAATTGAAATACGATCATTCTATGCTTACCCATCTACTACTAAGAAGTTAAAGAAAACTAATCACGATGAGAAACTATAGTGAACTCCAGATCTAAGCCATGACATTGAAAGCAAAGCTATTACACATGGAATCGTGGATAAAAATATGCGTTGCAAGAAAGAACCTACAGGACTACTGAAATCGTTTTACTGTACTATGGAATGCATTCTACTACAGAAAATAATGAATCATTCAACGCTACCATAAATCATAGAACTGTTCATCAATGTAAAATGCATACTTGGAAAAATACCTGCAAATAAGAATCTCCTAACGTACATGTTGGAGGGGCTCTCCCCAACCCGTACTCAGGAGAGAATAAAAACTCAGAAACGCTTGCTGGAATTAATCTTCAATCTTTCATTAATATGTAAAATCCATGTCAAAATAGAAGTCTGTACTTCAGTATCTCAATAGTGCAGAAAACGTTAAAAATAATGTCTTTCACAAAAATAACATCAGGGGCCTCTTGCTACCCGAGAGCTCCATATTTATACGATTTAACTCTAATCCTAATTGATTGTCAAAGTGCTGATTCAAATTGAAAGTGGGAGTGTGTCCTCTATAAATCAGGAAATAGGGCATAGAGCTTGGTGATCCTTTAGTATTCTACACGTCCTTCCTTTAATAAGCCTAAACTTGCTTAATCACGCTTGGTTTCCATATAATCAGTTTAATTGATACGCATTCTAACATACAAGATTAATCATAAAAACAATTTCATTAAATCATTAAAGTAAAAAAAAATTCCCACAATTGAGTGCATTTCGTTACCATTGCTTGAGTTGGACTGTGGAAAAAGGGTTATCAAAATACTGGAATAATGGACCCATCAATAACCATTGTACTGCAATATTTCCCTACAGAAGAGCAAATTGCAAACATCTACACCAAGAGATTCACTGAGAAGAAGTTATCTTACCTCCGTTCACTGTTGGGGGTGAGTTCTACTACGATGAGGACATATTAGATCCTTTAGTGTTTAGTTTGAGGGGGGGTTTTCTTTCCCAATAGGTTTTTCCCTCTTTCCTCACTTAGATTTTTTCCAACATTTTTCGATTATTTATGTACTGGGTGACCTATGGCCTTTGTCGCTAGGGACCTTTTATTATTTTTTACTCCTCCATGATATTAGACTAAGGGGGGGTGTTGGAGAATTTTCAAACCAAACATCATTTATTTGAGCCACACAGCTTAATTTTTCACTTATCCTAAGTATTTTGACTCAATCATGTGCTTACATCATCAATAGATCACAGTTCTAGTAAAATGGGCCTCCTCCTACATTCTAGGAGCCAGCTGGGCCATCAAATGAACCTCACCCACCATTTAGGGGGTTATCTGCATGACAAATGCGCCCCACTCAATGTAACTGACAACATTTACTAGTTCATTCAGCCAACTGGAGACTCAGAAGGCACCCTACTACACTGGTTGACTTCATCTAGCATTATTCACACCTAATATTCAGTTAACTGAAGTTGTGAAGGCGCCCTCCCCTATTTTTGGGAAATTAGTTGAGTTCTGAATCAGTTAGACTTATTTAGACAGTTCATAGTCAGTTTGAGTCAGCCTTATGGTGGTTAAGTGGTTAATTGATGTGCCTAGTGGTGTTAACTGCCAAGTAAGCCATTCTCATGCATTAAATTCGAATGACCTCTCTGGAATTCAAATTGCTTGGCTTATTGTAGCCATTGTTACACATTGTAATGTATATTTTGAGTTTATGATAATGCATGAACTGTTGCAAACCTTTTGCATAGTGTTTTCACATATTATATGCCGCATGCATCTCTAGTAATTGTTGTGCTTGTTTCATAGATCTATTGTGCGTGTTTCATAGATTTGTTGTGCTTGATGTTAACACCCAAAAATTGCTCACTAGCTCATTCCCTTATTCACATGACCCATTTGTCCACTTTTTCCACCATTTGAGCCTCTAAAACCGTCAAAAGGTCACAAAAAATACCACAATACACCTTTTTTCCCCTCAAAATATGTATTTTTCCTCAAAAAACCCTGAAAAGGGGTCCAAAATTCCCAAAAAATATTAGAAGGGAATAAAAATATAAAAATATCCAAAAAAGGAAAAAGAGGAAAAAATAGACCTAAACCATGTTGGTTAATACCATTGGTTTCCTTAAAGCCAGAATGGTATTTCCCATCACCAAAAACTATAAAAAGGTGATAGAGGCTCCTCACTTTCCATCCACATTTCATCCTATCCTTATGCTGCCAAATTCCCTTTGAGAGCATTGCCTCCCATTTCAAGTTTGACGATCCCCATTGAAGCTTTGGAGAAGAAGAGACCATTCAATATTGGAGCTTCTCAACCTTGGAGTTGCTCAACACCCATCATCCTCACCATTTGAGGTAATACAAAATCAAATATTTTTCAAGTTATTGTTTTTTCATAGATCTTATTGCTTATGTTCTTAAATTCAGTTTTTTATTTCTTTTACACATGTTAATGTTAGATTTGGTTAAATTAGTTTTTACATACTTTTATTGAGACTGCTGCTACTAGTTAGCAAGTGCATCCTTGCACATGCTTGATTGAAAAACCAAGCAACACTTGAAGTTTACACATTTAACAGTCATATCAAGACACTCCACATGGACTTAAAAAAATACATGGTAAGGTAAGCGAGGCTGCATGCTAGCAGTATCAAACTTGATGACACTAGGGCCACTAGGATCTAGAGCTTGCAGAGAAGATAACAAGTAATTATGTTGTGAAGGACACATATAAAGTACCTTAAGGGTCTGAATAGTGCATGGTGTTTGGACCAGATCCTCAACTATATAATAACTTTGGGTGGCTTGAGAATTAGGATTATGAAACAAGAGCTTAAGAGATCCTTTCAGAACACGTGGCATGGGATTGGGCATATCGATATGCAAGGAGATATCTAGAGGAGAAGGCTCCTTCCCATAGAGGTCTGTCGAGGGTTATATTAGCGAGAGCGAGTAGCAACACTGATCTTTGATTTTACCATGTCAATGCATCCATGGCCATCATCATGAGTCAAAGGGTTTGAATTTCCAACAGACCCATTTCCAGTGGTAGAAGCACTCGAAGTCATGTTTTGGTTATAAGGGGATTAGTTAGCACAGCTGGGATTTGTGCAATGAGCTTAGAGGATTCATCCATCCTAGGACACAAGTGACTGAGATATTGCAAGCAAAGCTTACAAGGGAATTTCACCTTATGTTTCTCCTTCTTGTCCGCACCAACATTATTGTCATCCTTCTCATGATTTGCATTTCCCTTCTTATTATTGGTATTCCCACCCTTACGGTTATTCTTCCCCTTTTTCTTATTACCTCTAGGTTGTTGGATACCCTTCAGATTCACCGAATTCATGGAGTGTACATCCGACGATTGGGTGGGAGAGGACGGAGTTGTAGCTTGTCCTGTTGTAGACTAGTTAATAGACAGGTTTTGCATCTGGTTTGTCTCCTAGTCTACATCCTTAGCACTTTTGGAACCTACAATGCCATTGACATGAGGCCCGATAGTTGGTTTCAATTCATGGCTAGATCATGGTGTGTCGAGTATAATATCATAGAGAATCCCATATTGAGTGTATATCAAATCTAACTATTGAGCTTTAAATATGGCCTGCTCCTCAGTTGTAACTCTGAACATCAAACATCCTTTGTGATATAAGGTAAAAGTGACTTAAGGAACCATTCCAAGAGAAACTCTGGTGGAATGTTGGCTTTAATCATCCTCTTTCGTCAAAGCCACTCCTGAACGTGATAAGAAGTATGCATGGATTTTCCTTGGTAGAACGTCAATAGGATTTTCGTTCCCGAGTCATAACAGACTGACAACTTAAAGTGGTTAAGGAAAACCAAGGCCAAAGCGTTAAAATTTCGATACAGGCCCTTGGTAAACTTGACGTACCATTTCACACTGGCCTTGTAAGGATGCATTGAAATTGTCTTAAGCGAACATAATCATGATTTAGCGAATTTGACGAGCACCAAAGGTGAAAAGTAGTAATGTGATCATGACGATCCTCACCCTTCTTGCGTTCAAACTTTGGAATGTCCGAAGGAAATTTAGTGGGGACCGAAGGCCATGATGGATCATGACACACTAGATCGTTCGTAATCCTAGATAAATATGGTAAGTTCAAAGTGGATAAAAATGGGATCCTTGGTTGTGAAGCTTCAGGCCATGCTTGTTAGTTTTTCATAATTTACTTCAATCTGATCTAGGATCTTAACTGAGAGAACAACATGTACAACATATCTACAGCATATCAATCATGGACACAATAATGCAAGCACACAATAGACACAAAGTTTACTTGGGCAAAACCATAAAGGTGAAAAACCCCAATAACTTCCTCAGAGATAGATAGAGCAATGATACAACCCAAGCATAAGAGATAGACATCTCCTAGCAGCAGCTTCTCCTCCTCCACAAGTGTGCCACTCTCCCAAGAGTGTGAGAGAGAAAATAGAATGATCAATTAGAGTGCGTCCCGCACTCTATTTATACTTGACTTGACTTGCCTAATAACCTTTACTAAGTCAGTCTTAACTTAACCACATAAAATAATGCTGACTGGGCCAACACCCAATAGGGTGGTCTAATAACCCTTCCACCCACATGACATATATAGGGCCGACCCCAACAAGGTGGTCTAATAAACCATCAAGTATAAGTTACGACACTTACAATAAAAATGACGACACTTCCGTATAGAGGAATAATAATATCTCTATAGGAATACAAACACTTCCGTATAGAGGAATAATACCATCTCTATAGGAGTACAATATACATATATGAAATACATTCCGAAGTTACATATACATCAACACTCCCTCTTAACTAGGAAGGTATTTCTCGACACAGGTCTTCTAGCACAAGTCTTCTTCTTTGTATCATCATCACTAGATAATCGTCATCGAGTCATCATCATCGTCACTGCTGCTGCTATCGCAATCAATCTCTGAATCTACTCATCATAGGAAGTTCTACAGAGCCAATCCTTTTTCATACTGGATTTAGGCCCACCACCTGCAGGTCTTCATCATCACTGGCCATACTGTGGAATCCTTAGGACTTATTACATGCATCGCAAAACCTTAAAAGAGTCTCTTGACTAGAAAGAGTCCTAAAGAACATCCGAGGCCTTTTTCATCCTGTCCAGATCTCCAGGACTTATTACATGTGACTGTCACAAAACCTTAAAAGAGTCTCTTAACTAGCAAGAACCCTAAAGAGCATCTGAGGCCTTTTTCATCCTATCGAGATCTCCAGGACTTATTACATGTGACCCCCACCACAAAACCTTAAACGAATGTCTTGCCAAGCAAGAACCCTAAAGAGCATCTGAGGCCTTTTTCATCGTATCCAGATCTCCAGGACTTATTACATGTGGTCACCACAACACCTTAAAAGAGTGTCTTTCCATGCAAGAACCCTAAGGAGAATCTGAGGCCTTTTTCATCCTAAGGGGCATCTGAGGCCTAAGGAGCAAGAACCCTAAGGAGCATCTGAGGCCTTTTTCATTCTATCCAGATCTCCAGGACTTATTACATGTGACCCCCACCACAAAACCTTAAAAGAATGTCTTGCCAAGCAAGAACCCTAAATAGCATCTGAGGCCTTTTTCATCGTATCCAGATCTCCAAGACTTATTACATGTGGTCACCACAAAACCTTAAAAGAGTGTCTTGCCATGCAAGAACCCTAAGGAGCATCTGAGGCCTTTTTCATCCTGTCCAGATCTCCAGGACTTATTACATGTGGTCATGGAAATGCCTCGAAAGAGAATTTGAGGCCTTTTTCATCCTTTCCAAATCTCCCAGGTCTACTTACATGCCATCCCCAAGCAATGCCTTGAAAGATAATCTAAGGCCTTTTTCATCCTGTCCAGATCTCCCAAGTCTACTGACATGCTCAGCTGCACAACCTGGTCCACGGCCACAGAGTATCAACCTGATACTCACCATACATCATCCTGATGTACACATGATCATCCTGATCATCATCACTGCATCGTCTTGATGCATGATATCTAGAGAAACATCCTGAAGCTCATCATCCTGATCATACAATGCATCTACCTGATGCATACAAATTATCTTCCTGATACATATCACCATACATGATCTACCTAATCGTACAATGTATCCACCTGATACATATACAGATACATACACATGATCCAACTTATCATATCCAACATCCAACATGATGCATACATACATAAATGATCCAACTGATCATATCCAGCATCAACATGATGCATACATACATAAATGATCCAACTGATCATATCCAGCATCCAACATCATGCATACATACATAAATGATCCAACTCATCATATCCAGCATCAACATGATGCATACATACATAAATGATCCAACTGATCATATCCAACATCCAACATGATGCATACAAATACAGAGCAGTAACTAGAGCATCGCCATGATGCTCATCATCCAGAGCTTACATCCACAGCCATGTGAAGGATCCTCCTTCCAACATGCTTGGAATGGCTTCAGCAAATGTGTCCATCACTTCTTCCTCGAAGTGTTGTTAATCTCAAGAACACCAAGCCTCTCTCTGAAGTACTCGAACTTCACTCTGGCTAGTGGCTTCGTCAGTACATTTGCAATCTGCTCATCCATCGCAACATAGAGGAGCTTCACTGCTTCTCTTTGCACCATATCCCTGATATAGTGATATTTGATCTCAATGTGTTTCGACCTGTCATGGAACACCAGGTTCTCATACAGCTTCACACAACTCTGGTTGTCACAAAAGATACCAGTAGCCTCCAATGGGAGATCAAATAACTCAAACAGTAGCTTCCGAAGCCATACTGTCTCACAACTAGCTAAACAAGCTGCAACATACTTTGCTTCAGCTGTACTTAGTTCTATGCAGGACTTCTTCCTTCTAAACGAAGAGATCACACCTGATCCCATATTGAAGCAGCACCCAGAAGTGCTCTTCCTATCTGCAGCACTTCCTGCCCAATCTGAATCAACATAACCATGTAGGTTAAAATTTTGATTCACATCATAATTGAGCCCATAATAACCTATACCCTTTAGGTACCTTAGACTATGCTTTACAACAACCAGGTGAACACTCCTCGGATCCGTCAGGAACTAGCTGAATGTGTTCACCACAAAGCAAATATCTGGTCTCGTGTTCGTCAGGTACATCAAGGACCCAATTATCTGATAATACACTATGACATCAACCGGATCAGATGAAGCATCACACAGAAACTTCAGGTGTGGCCATGGCCTTGTATTCCATCATCCCGAACCTCTTCCCTTGTCCAAGGAAGATCCCATCTGCACTCTGCCACACCTCCATGCCTAGAAAAGAGTGCATCATCCCCAAGTCCTTCATCTTGAACTTGGAAGCAAGCTTCCGTTGTGTGTCGGAAATCAATCTATCCTCACCAGTAACAAGCAAGTCATCCACATAAAATAGTAGTATCACTGGATTGCCTTCCTCAACCTAAAGGTTGGAATCTACTTTACTTATGGTAAAGCCCAAACTGGATAGAAAGATGTATATCCTACCATACCAAGTTCTTCACATATATGACTTCCCATCATGTGTCTCAAAAAAAAGTAGTTGCTCCACATACACTTCCTCTTCAACTACACCATTCAAGAAAGCTGTCTTGACATCCATCTGGTGTATCTTCCATTTCATCACTGCAACCAGAGCAAGTACTGATCTGATGGAAGTGTGCCTGGCTATAGGTGTAGAAGTCTCTTCATACTCAATCCTTTTTTTTGGGAGAAGCCACAAGATACAAACCTCATTTTGAATTTCTCCATGCTACCATCTGCAGCATGATTGATCTTATAGATCCATTTGGAAGTCACAGCAGACTTCCCTTCAGGTCTTGGGACTACATCCCAAACATCATTCTTCATGATCGACTGGTACTCCTCGATCATGGCATTCTTCCTGAAACCTGGGAACTTCAATATATTCAATATCTTCAATAGATAACTTTGTTGCTGAAACAAATGTTGTAGTCCTTTTGTAGGTGCTTGTATACGGTCTTTCCTACAAAACAAGTTAAATTGCATGATTAGAAACTTCTCATAGTTTTTAGAACAAATTCTTACACATAAGGAAATATGTCATACAGTCATGCAATTATTTTAGCCAATGCTTCAATACAACATTCATCCATATCCTGTAACTTTTTAGATGCCTTCCAATATCTACCAGAACATTGTTAAGAGTTTGTACTACTCCCAACATGTCAGCAAAGAGGTTTCATTCTAGATAAGTAGCAATGGAATGTTGTACAGTGCCATAGGCCACTTACCCATCACATGCATATTAGTATTATACTGTTCATTAATGCAATTATTCTAATATGCATAATACACAACCTAAGTCTAGGAACATAAGCATATACATCATTGTTAACACCCAAAAAGTGCTCACTAGCTCATTTCCTTATTCACATGACCCATTTGTCCACTTTTCCACCATTTGAGCCTCTAAAGCCACCAAAAAGTCACCAAAAGACCATAATACACCCCTTTTTCCCCTCAAAATGAATATTTTTCCTCAAAAAACATAAAAAACCCTAAAAAAGGGTCCAGAATTCCCAAAAATATTAAAGAGAATAAAAATATTCAAAATATTCAAAAAAGGAAAAAGGAGGGAAAAGGTACCTAAACCATGTTGGTCAATACCATTGGTTTCCTCAAAACCATAATGGTATTCTCCACCACCAAAAACTATAAAAAGGTGGTAGGGGCTCCTGACTTTCCATCCATCCATCGTCCTATCCTCATGCTGTCAAAATCTCTCATGAGTTCTTGACCATTGTAACAATCTTGGATAAGAGACCATTGGAGCCTGGACCATCTCACCATTGGAGCTGCTCAACACCACAACATCCTCACCATTTGAGATATCATAATACAAAAGTTATTTTTTATTTTTCTTGTTCTTGTTCTTAAATCTTTTCAAGTTTATCGTTATATGCACATGTTAGATTCAGATTTATAATTGCTTTTTTTGCTTTCAATATTTGAAACTGCTATCAGTTGTTGATAGGTGCCCATTGCACAAAGCTTGGTTGCAAAACCAAGCCAACAGTTTTTGGCGACTCCGCTTGCTTCGAATTCTTAGATCTCAGTTTTTTGCTTTAGATCATAGTTTTTGTTAGTTTTAATCATTTTAATTCATAGATATGCCATCCTAGACAACATATCCATTGTTATTCTAGATCTTGGCCCTTTCTATTGCCACTGACAGCCTGAAATTTCCATTTTCGGGTTCATTTTTCGGCGTCCGTTTTTGGCTTTCGCCTCGCGGTTTTTTGACCGACAGTCGCGCGGCTCATCGCGACCTCGCGACTTTTTTCCGTGCGGCTCGCCGCGGCTTCACGGCCATTTTACACACTACACATTACCGCTTTGCGGCCATTTGTCACGCTGCACATCGCAACTGTGTGATCGAAACCCGCACTGCACATCGTGGCTTCGCAGCCGAGACCCGCGCTGCACGTCGCGGCTTCGCAGTCGAAACCTGCTCTACCCATCGTGGCTGTTTTCCAGAAACCCGCGATGTAAGTTTTTTTAATTCGGCCAATTTTTGGAAAATTATTTTTTGCTGTATTTTCTGCCAATTTAGCATATTTTACAACATTAATTTTTCTGCATTCTTTAGAGCCACATTAAATCTTTTATTATTTAGAATGCTCAATTAAAAGTCTTTTTAAAAATTTTCAGTAATTGAAAGAGAGATTTTTCTGCATTTTATTTAGATCAAGGTTTTACTGTTTATTTGCTCAATACTTTTCCCAAGCAACTTTTAAGAGATCCATTTATTTCTTGAAATATTTATGTTATTTGCTTCCCTTTAACTTATTTCAAAGATCCATTATTTTTGAATAGTTTTTTCAAGCATTTACATGTCAAAAATGCATTTATTTTTTGCAAAACTGGAAGCATCTTTTCTTTCATTTGTAATCAATCGTCCAAGCGAGGAAAATCAATTTCAGTTTAAATACCACACTTGCACCCACTCTGCCACATAATTTAAACTGAGCCTTAAAATTTACCTTAAACTCAACAAACTTTTAACCCCACTTGGGGAGCACTTAAAAGAATTTTGTAGTTAGGTAGAGTTGAGGGGATAGGTGTTCCAATAACACCCCTCAATTATTACATTTGAGACATAGTGGTTGTCCTCTATGGTACCAAAATCCCTTATAATTTTGACACAGTTATCAACAAATTTTTCGGGAAGGCCTCTCCCTTAGGAGGGTTGAAGTAGCTAGATTGGTTCCGGAAGTCTGAGGATGCCTTTCGAAGCTCTCGGTCTACATCCTCTTGGTGTACAGCAGCGATAGAACCAAACTGCAGATTCACCCAACCAAATGTATCATGAACGGGGTATCCTAGTTGCCACTCTTTAGGAATTGTCTACTCGGTATCCCTCCCGGTAGGGGGATATCTAGCCATTGATTCAACACTCTATATTGTCTAACTTGTATTTCATCACCTTGTAGAGGATATCGTTTGTTGACTCATAATACTTCTAGTTAGGTGTTTGCATGATACATTACCCACCTTTGGTTTAGTAACACCTCTTTTTTCTAGAAACTGTTTGACTTTTGGTATTCTGACCAATTTTGTTGCATCCCTCCACTTATTATAGCACAGCTGCTATAATAAGTGCTTTTTGAGGTTGATTTTTTGGCCTGAGAGCCTTTATTTTTTCACTCCCCTTTTGCACTCATTGTTGCATTAGGGTTTCGAGTTTTTTACATCACCGCCTTACATAGAAATTTTTAAAAAATATTTCTCACCATTGAGAATTTAAGACGATCTCGTCGTCTTCAAGGTGAACACCCTCAGTTCAGTCTACTTGGCTCTACACGTCACCGACGTAGAGCCTTATCCCTTGACTCGACATGTCATCGGCCAAACATATAGTCATCCGATTTTGACATGCATCACTTCACATTTGATTCTGAGGCTGAATCCGAAAACCCTACTGAAATATCACCAACCAACCTCATGGTTGGACCACAATACGACCCACTTTTTACCAGTACTATTGGAGATACATCCACAAACCCTTCTACTACTGTGCCATCCATGGTAACAACAACCCCTCTAGGCATGCCTAATATGGGGGACACTCCACCCTTAGGTATGCCCAACACAGGACTACCTCCTATTATGGGTATGCCAAACATAGGAATCACACCACCTATCATTACCACAAACCAGATCCCAGGAATTCCTAGCACTATTCCTAACCCCGGTGTAACCCATGTTGCACTTGGAAACGCTGGCCCATACCAAACCACAAAAGTTGCAGGACACATACCTTCAATACCTAGCATACCCTTAGGGGATACTCGACCACTATATAATGCCACCATGAATTGTTATGTCCTAGTCACTACGCAACACCCATCTGCTAGTTTACCTTACATGGCCAGTCTGAACTTACCAGACTTAGCCAGGCTAACCAACGATCCTATCAGGCACAACCCTACATGGCCACCCATGCCTACAAATCTATCCTCGGACATCCCCAAGTTTGAAGGAAAACCTGGGGAGGATCCCGAAAACCACATAATGTCATTTCACCTATGGTATTCATCTAACTCCATAGTGGATGACTCCATTCGACTGAGACTGTTGCAACCAATGTTCATTGCCTCTGCAGCCAAGTGGTACATCGAACAACCACATGGGACCCACCATACTTTTATGTCTCTCGCCTCCACTTTCCTTCAGTTTTTTCAGCTACCTGTACGCTACGATGCAAGAGTTGAAATACTGTTGTCTTGCAGACAAAACACAGCTACCCACATCACCGACCACATCCATGAGTGGCACAAGCATCATAGCCTCTGTAAGATAAAACTGGATGATCGTATATTTTTGGACTGGTTTCTTAAATCACTCCTACACCTAATAGAAAAAGACGTCGCTTCCGAACGACCCTAGTCAGAAGAAGAAGCTATCCTAAAAGCTCAGCAATTTGACCTGATTTATGCCCAGTCAGGCTATCTCTACACCATCATACCAGATGCCCCACAAAGCGATTCTTCACGCGGTGACACTCCGGGGGAATCACATGCTGCTGATGGTATTATCGGCCAAGTCACGACGCAAATTAAACCTTTTAGCATCATGAGCACCATAAATTCCCCAAACCTCTCTAGGGCTACATCTAATTTTGGAGCGACAACTTCATACGCTCCAACGAATCAGACTCATCACACTCATGGACCCTCTTGTCCACAACATTGCTATGGGAAAGCGCCATCGACATATCTACCACCCACATACTATAACCAACCGACCACCCAGAACCCAATTCATTTATCGGCACAACCAATGTATTACCCACAGCAAGCTACAACAGCTAACCCAACACCTCCAATAGCTCAGGGTTACCAACAACCCCAACAGGCAACTGGACCACCTCCAGCCCCACCAGCTTATTATCCACCGCAACCTGCTCCCACACTTGCGGCACCCAAAAATCCTCCCACTGCTCAAGGGCAAGTGTACACACAACACAATCAGCCCCAACACCAAAACAACCAGCACAACCATGGTGGACAACAAAACCGTGGAAGAGGACGTAACCGCGGCAACAACCAACAACATAATAAAGGTCCACCACCTCCCAATCCTCCAAATAATAAAAATGCCACTCCTCCCAACCAGAATCCTGATCGTCGTCCCAAGCAGCCCAAAAACAATAACCTGAGAACAAACCATCCATGTTCTATATGTGGAGTCTATGGACATTACACTCATAACTGCCCCCATTTAGAGAAAGCACGTAAACTTTGGACTGACGATGCCCAACGCTAGGGCCACGCTGGATAGCCAGCTCCACTTAATCAACCGCAACCCATGATACTACAAAACCCATTGCCGAACCAGGGAGTAGTAAATACTCGCCCTATGGATCCCCCACAAGGATCTGCTGCACCCCAGCAGCAAATCACCTATGCCTCAACTGATTATCAGCATGCGGATCCAGGCACACACCATTTATTAATGATGTCATCCAATGACATCAATCTCCAAACTCGTAGGAATCAGTACGGCCCACCCCCAGAAACTCCTCCCACTGACGCATCCACCTCCCTTCCACCAAATCAACCACTACACATACCAAATATGCCGTTGGACGGAGGACCTAAAATCCCTCGCATCCCTTTACGAAGGATTAACAATGATCTTAATGCTCAGACAGCATCCAATTATAACATCGTGGAAGACCTAGCACAATACCCCGCTGCTATGTCTGCTTTAGAGGTACTGAAAACATGCCATGCACAACGAAAACTACTACTATCCGCCATAGGAGGAGTAGACCCTGACGACACACACATGATGGCTTTCCACTTAGACCAAGCCGAACCTCGATTTCCATCAAGTCTGGCTTTCCAAGTTTCAGTAAACATTCGAAACCTTGTTATGCATCAATGCATCATCGATGAAGGAGCTTCCACCTGCGTTATGTCCACCCTTGTGTGGTAGAAGCTTGGCTCCCCCACTTTACAACCATCCACCATGGCATTACGAGCTTACGTGGACGCTCAGCTCAACCACAAGGCCTATCAACAAATGTACCCATAGAACTAGGCGGCAAATTGGTTCTTATCGACATCGAAGTGATCAATGCCCAGCTCAATTACAACCTCCTTCTTGGACGTAGTTATATGTACAAAATGAAAGCAATGGCTTCATCTATTTTTCTCCTCATGATGTTCCCAAATGAAGGACGTGTTATCAAGATCGATCAACTCACATACTATGATCCTAACGCCCCCGCAGCTCCTCAAAATGTGCTACCAATGATTGAAGAAACCATTCAAAATGCACCAACATCATTTGTGTCGTCAATTGGTCCTGGAATCTACACTGAGTCACCTATGACTTCTACATTTCCATCGATTTCACCACCTTCACCGATAACACAAACATCGGATTTGTGCACCCTGTCGCACACCACACAACAGCCTTCATCACTACAACAAACACCCACAGCGCCTACCCATATTGGCACAACGCCCATCCACACTATCCCGTTCTTATTCCCATATTCCGGAGTTGTCAGTTCACCAGTAATGGCTACGCTCAACCTTCCTGGTTTAACATTAGGGATACCTATATGGTACTTACCTGTTCCGAGCCCCCAGCCGACTTCGACTGTTATATTACAACCAGTACAACCTATCCCTACTACCAGCCACCCACCCCCTCCGGTCACTCATCAGCAAAACAGACCACCCCCAATAGTGACTACGGCATCAACATCCAGAAACGCACCACCTCCGTTACGGAACGCAGGGGGCAGAGGCCCACAAACTTATATCACTGGACTCATAACTCGCACCCCCCCCAGCAACCCCCAAGGTAGCTAAAAACCCCCCAACTATTCGCATTCCCCCTAAGTGCTCGTTGTGTGATGACGTAGGCCATGCCACTCACCAATGTCCACAATTACCGGCACTCCAAGAACACATGAATATGTCTGATGACGACACCAGAATTCTACTGGTAAGACTTGAGCCACCTCCTCACCCTTGTGATAAAACGCTCCGCACTAACCACCCTTGTGCAATATGCGGCATTTATGGCCATTATTCACACCACTTCCCTGATCTCCCAGATTACAGAGCAGCATTGTACGAGTTGAATAACGTCGGCTTAGAGATATCTCCTCCCCTCATCGAGGAGATCTACCCTCCGAAATCATCTTCTTCGGAAGAAATCAATACCATCTATATGATTTCAACTACATACAAACCATAACCCATTGATTTATGGTCTGATTACTTCCATACTGATGAGCAAATTTTAGAAACACTCACTGCATTAGACTACCCTTGAGACGATATGCATCATCGCTCATACTTCCTCCCTAAGGCGTTTACATCCACCGCAGCAAACTAGCTGTCAATCGAATCGAAAGATTTACTACCAACTAAGGTTGATTGGTTCAAGGACCCCATCCCAGCACTAGATGCCTTCGAAGAAGGGAACATATCCAACATTTCCCCTATTATACAAATCGACATTTCCACCACACCTGGAAAACCTGAGCTCATCTCGCTAGGTGCATCATGCACTCAAGCGAAAACTCAGGCATATAAGAAACTCTTCCAAAAGTTTCATGATGTCTTCGCCTGGTCTTACACCGAGATGCCTGGCCTCAATCCCAAAATTGTGGAACATCACATCAACACCTGGCCCAATGTGCCTCCTGTCTGACAGAAACAACGACCAATTCACCCGTCCAAACTCCCAGTTGTTAAAGCTGAGATTGAAAAACTCCAAAAAGCAGGATTCATATATCCTATTGCCTACACCACCTGGGTTTCAAACCCAGTGCCAGTAAACAAAAAAAGTGGGCACCATATGCATTTGTACTGATTTTCGAGACCTCAACCTCTCTTGTCCCAAAGACAACTTCCCCACACCTTTCATTGACCAACTAATCGATGAATGTGCGGGGCATGAGGTCCTTTCTTTTATGGATGGTTTCTCCGGTTATAACCAAATAAAAATCCGTAAAGAAGACCAATACAAGACAGCTTTCACTACCCCATGGGGCACCTTCGCCTATCGTGTCATGCCTTTTGGTCTCAAGAATGCTGGATCCACTTTCCAACGCGCCATGACTTATTGCTTCCACGATCTACACAAGATTATAAAACTTTATCTGGACGACCTCACGGCTCGATCCAAGAAGCGATCTGACCATTTAGACGACCTTTGACAAGTTTTCTTGCGTTGTCGAAAATAAAACATCCGCTTGAACCCTCTCAAGTGTGTCTTTTGCGTTACATCAGGTTGCCTACTGGGGTTCATTATCTCAGAAAAAGGCATCACTGTAGACCCCTTAAAAGTCCAAGCCATTCTAGAATTACCGTCACCTCGTACATTAAGACAACTTCAAAGCCTTCGAGGGAGGTCCAACTTCCTCCGCCGCTTTGTCCTTGACTATGCCACAATGGTCCACGGTTTCCTACGACTACTACATCTGCATACCCGTTTCATATGGGACCAACAAGCAGAGACAACTTTCATCGACTTAAAGAAAGCACTCACAAACGCCCCATTGATTTTTCCTCCAGATTTCACAAAAGAATTCACCCTCTATGTTTCAGCATCTGAACATGCTGTATCTGGAGTTCTTGTACAAGAAGATACTGCTCGCCAAGAGCATGTCATCTACTATGTGAGCCAGACCTTGTCTGGCCCACCACTCCACTACCCACATGAAGAAAAGATGGCCCTCACTGTCGTTTTTTAAGTACAAAAGCTGCGACATTACATTCTCCTGAGCCACACCACAGTCGTAGCCAATCCAATCCCATGGTTTACCTCTTGACGCGTCGCCTTCTTCAAGGCCGCATAGCTAAATGGGTGATTATCCTGCAAGAGTACGACCTGACTTTCAAGACCCCAAAGAGCACCAAGGCCCTAGCACTCGCTCAACTCATCACAGACCTCCCATCCTCTTCGTCATCACCCACTATCCAAACGGATCTCATTGACGATCACATTTTCATCATTTTGTCTGACAACCCATGGTACGACGACATCTTAATCTACCTCCGCACACAAAATTTTTGACCCCACATCGATCGTGAAGGACGCCGTCATATACGACACCACGCCCCCCGATACCTCTTATTAGGCGATGTACTTTATTGATGCGGTGTCGATACCATCTTACGACACTGCCTATCTCATAACGAGGTAGAACAAGTCCTTAATGATTGCCATAGCGGTGCTTGCGGAGGCCACTTCTCCGGCATGGCCACTGCCCAAAATATTATACGCGAAGGTTAATTTTGGCCTTAATTATTTACTGATTGCATCACCATAGTCAAACATTGTCAAAACTGCCAACGTTTTTCCCCCAAGGCAAGAACCCCCCCCCACCCCCCTTCATCCAGTGGTCACTGTCGGACCATTCTGCAAATGGGCCATCAACTTCCTCGATTGCAATCCCACGTCAGTCGGCAGTCACAAACACATTATTGTGGCCGTAGATTATTTCACCAAGTGGGCGGAAGCCATGCCAACTTACAATTGCAAGGCCGACACCGCGGCACGTTTTTTCCTCAACCATGTTATCGCTCGTTTTGGAGTGCCAAAGCAACTTGTCTCAGACCACGACTCTCACTTCGAAGATGCCGTCTGGAGAGAATTATCAACCTTAACAAAATTTGAACACCATTTCCCCTCTGCCTACTACCCCCAAGGAAACGGCCAAGTCGAACCGATCAATAAAATTTTGAAAACCATCCTCCAGTGCACTGTAGACAAACACAAATCCAATTGGCACCACATGCTCTTCCCGGCACTATGGGCATACCGCATGTCAACCAAAACTGCCACCGGTTTTACACCTTTCCATTTAGTTCACAGTGTCGAATCCGTCCTCCCCATCGAGTGCCAGATTCCATCCCTACACATGGTCGTTGAACTCCTACCGGACACTTCCCCAATTGAGCAACACTTACTACTCCTGGAGCAGGCCGACGAACATTGGCGCACAACCCTTCAAACCATGGAAGCAGCCAAGAACCGATCTAAACTGAGTTACAACAAACATGTCCACCCATGAACTTTTACTGAAAAGGACCTTGTCCTTGCCTATGATCAAGCTCATGATAAAACCGGGAAAGGAAAGTTTGTGTCCATATGGCAAGGCCCATACATTATACACACTTGCCTCGGACAGGGGGCATACATTCTGACCAATTCAAAAGGAAACCCCCTATGCAACCCATGCAACGGGTTGTACCTCAAGCGATTTTACCCATAGAAAATCTGATGGACACCACTGTCCATTATTGTACAGTATTATTTTGTTTTTCACAAAAAATTCAAAAAACCTAAATATTTGTTTTCTCTACATGACCACAGATGGATCCTGTTCCACTCTGCTACGTTGGTTTCGCTGATGGTGCAAGCCGTTGGTCCCCCAATCTAGCCTCTGCAGCTTGGGTAATATACTCCCCTTGACATGAGTTGATCCACATCGACAGAGTGTGTTTAGGTGCCGCCACCAACAACCAAGATGAATACGATGCCGTGACCGGTCTCCTGGCCGTAGCTCTCCAAATGAGCATACGTCACCTTAACGTTTTCTTGGACTCACAGCTCCTTGTTTCCCAGCTCAACAATGATTACCAGGTACACAATCCCTGTCTTTTCAGAAAATTCTTACGCACTAAACAAATGGTTCGACAGTTTGAATCCATTTCATTCACACATGTCCCAAGGAATCTTAACAGTGTAGCAAACCATATGGCCAACAACATTCTTGACTGGCACACCAATCAAATCATATAGTAAATACAAAAATGCATCCACGTGCATAACATGTGCCTCCACGGGCATATAGAAAATCAAACATGCCTCCACGGGCAAGCAAAAAGACAATAAATGCATCCATGTGCATACAAGACTATATACCAAATCATATATATATATACATCATAATATAGTCAAACATGTCATAGGTGCCCTCAACACCCAATATACAAAACTACATCAGCCGTACAAAAAATACTTCCCCATATGCTCATCATCATTTAAGGGCAGATACAAGATCATCTAATCATCACGGTCTCCAGGCTCCTCTGGCGCCTCCTCCGCTGGACCCACCAGATCATGCCGAGCCCGAACTCTCCTCTCCACCGGCCCCGCTGGATCATCTCGTAAACGAATCCTCCCCTCCGCCGGCCCTCCCGGATCATGTCGAGCCCCATCCCTCCACTCAACCACCAACAATGCTGCTCTAAGCAAGATCGAGCGCCACTCACGAGGTGCATCGAAACAACACTCGACGATGTCTCGATCAAAATCCCTCCACCCATCCTCTGGAAATCCTGCTAGGATCATGTCTAGTGTCTCTCGGACACCCTCCACAGCATCATCTCGAGGCCCATCCCCTCGACAGCGAGCCCCAAATCCTTGAGCATGTTGAGGCGGTACCGCTACAGGAGGTGGAATGACCACCATCACCCGTCCCCTACGAGCCACATAGTCGGTCGGTGGTACAGGACCAACATCTGCACAATCACGCAAGTGAACCATCATATAAATATCTAACTATAATAATAACAAACACATCTAAAACACATGATATAGTAGAGAACAAAACAAAAAACATACCATCTAAACCCCAGGCCTGTCCCTGGGCTCGAGGCATTTTTGGGTCTCCTCGATAATCCATACCAACATATGGATAGTCCTCAATCAGCAGGGGGGTCTGCTCCCACTGCTCATATATATCCTGCGAAAAGAACCCGCGGATACCACCACCACTGCGGGGCATCATCTACCCCCACCGCACTATGCGTGGCTCGCTCACCAAACCGACTCAAACCGGCACCCGTGGCTGCAAAGTCGGTACCCGCTCAAAGAAAAAACAACACAAAAAGGAGGCATAGCAGAACTCTCCCCCCTCCCGACTGACCTTGTCCAGATCTCTCCAGACACCAGCCAAAAACATCTAACCCCATGCATAGTAGGTCCCCCTCAGCACAGAATCCACCATCATCATTTGTCCCCCCGACAAACGATGTGGCGCCACGGCACCCAACACCCACAGAACACAAGCCCCAACAGCCTGCATGTCCCACTCCCACAATGATCTCAGGCTCAAAGCACTGTTCTGCACAATCACCCCAGCAACACAGAAGGTCTCCAGGAGATCCTCCATGTCCACACCTACCGGGATCCTCGGCAGAAGATCCCCCACCTCTCCTAAGTGAGGTAACCCAGTCAGAAAATATACATCAGTAAGGGTGATCTCCAACCTCGCACCCCCAACAATAAAGGCACCCTCTGCAGGAACCCACAAACTCACCAATTTGTTCAGTAGCGGTCCTACTGAACGCATCGGTGGAATCTGAGCGAACTTCAGGAGCCCACCCACAGCCAGAGCCTACCGAACCCCCTGATCTGTCCGAATCCGAATCATCAAATCCTCCTCCATCTCTCGCTCTCGCCATGACACAAATGGTCTCCTCAACATCCTGGCAAAAAACAAAGAAATTTTTTAGAATCGGAGAAAATATTTGAAAAAATTCCATCGCGGCTTTTCCATCAAAAGCCGTGATGAGCATCGCGGTTTTCATCCAAGAACCCGCGATTAACATCGCCGGTATTGACCAGACAGTCACGATGAACATCGCGACTATCGCCCCCATAGTCGCGATGAACATCGTGACTTTCAACCCGACAACCGCGATGAACATTGCAACTGTCAGCCCCGAACCCGTGATGTTCATCGCGGCAAAAGACACGAAACCCGCGATATTCCACATTGGAAGGCCAACATGGAATTTCGTGGCCTTCGGGGGCCCACAGCCAACCAAAAAAGACATAATTAAAAAGGCTAAGGTGAATAGGGTTACCTGAAACTCACGGAATCGAAATCCAACGGTCAAATCTCCCAGAAATCAAGAAAGAGCTCTGATTGCTCTGGCAAACCCACACATAACAATGACACGTCATATGGGCCCCACACCCTATTTATAGAAATTCCACCATTTTTCAAACAACCATTGCGGTATCATATGACGTCCATTCCTCAAACCATTGGTACTGTTGGAATCAGCACAACGAGAACCTCATGATAGATCTTTCCTTTTCCTGTTTTCACCAGGTCCATTTTTTGACCATTTTTTCACGCCCTCGTTGCCTCGGTTTGCATGCCACATCGGTCATTCTCCATTTTTTACAAGACTTATATCGACGGATTCCATTTTTCGCGCTCGTGATGACGCTTGAGATCATTTCTCGCTCTCACGACCAGATTTTTTGGGCATTTTTTCCCATGCCCCCTTGTCGCCTCGATTTGCGTGCCACATCGGTCGTTCTCCATTTTTCATGAGTCTTATAACGTCGGATTCAGTTTTTCGTGCTCGTGATGACGCTTGAGATCATTTCTCACTATCACACCCAGATTTTTTGGGCATTTTTTCCCATGCCCCCTCATCGCCTCGGTTTGCATGCCACATTGGCCGTTCTCCATTTTTTGATGAGTCTTATATCGCCGGATTCAGTTTTCCATGCTCATGATGATGCTTGAGGTCATTTCTCGCTCTCACCCCATAATTCTCAGGCATTTTTTCAAAATGCCACTCATCACCTCGGTTTATGTGCCACATTGGTCATTGCCCCTTTTTGACAATCTTTATGTCACCGGATTCAATATTCCGCACTCATGATGATGCTTGAGACCTTTTCTCACTCTCATAAATCCCTTTTCATTCGATATAGTTTTACCTCTTTTTCAGGCCGAGCAATCTCTTTTACGAAAAAGGCACTTAGGGAGTTTCTGTTAAGCTCTTTTCTGACTCCTAAAACAATGAAAAGATCATCGAGCAACCTTGCTTCCTTTAATGCTCATTAAACGTATTTGAAAGGGCGTCTACTTGGTATAATTTTACCCCTTTTTCAGACCTTGTAGACTAATTACGAAAAAAGAATACTCTAGTCACATCGGCTAGAAGAGTTCTCCATTTGCATCATTTTATGCTTTTTCGGGCCTTGGAGACTAACTTACGAAAAAAAGAACCAATGGAGTCCACTTACCACTTTCAGACTCTCTAAACATGAAAGCGACCATGAGCAATCACCATCCTGGGCTCATAAAAACCCACAGGACGGTACTCACAACCACTGCAGAGTCTTCTTATCGTTTTCAGACTCCTTAAAAATGAAAGCATCCATGAGCACGAACAGTCCTGGGCTCACAAAATCCACAAGACAGTACCATTTCATAGCACACTTTTATCCCTTCTTGGAGATCATTAAAACTACGAAGAAGGACCCAATGGTGCTTCTCCGCACCACAACAAATGACGTCTACTCATATGGCAGCTTCCCCATTTTGGTTGCTTTTGTTTAGAGTATTCTACAGTATGTCACCCTGAGAATCCCTCGACAGCACCCATCAGCGTGACCACCCCCCCCCCAGAGTCAATACATACCCTTCAGTTCCTAAAAGCTATGATCCCCACACCTACAAGTCAGTTCCCTATGCTGCCAGGTCAACCATGTCATCATGCTCTGAACAAAGGAAGTTTGAGTCTACCCACTCTATGACCCCAGTTACTTCCCATCCCCACACGTATGTTAGTCCTACCATCAGTACTACCACACTTCAGTTCTACACCTCGTGCTCCTATCAAGGAAACATCATTGCCTTCTTAGTTGCTGGTCTCCCTCTGTCGACGACAACCAAATTTATTCCAAAGGATAGACCTAGAGGTCCCTGTGTCTTGGACTCATCACCATTTATAATGAGTGCCTACGAATCATTTCGAGAAGAGTCCTCAGTGCCTCTCCCAATGGTTGTTTCTCACATGCTCAACTTCAACACCTTGATCGCATCATTGAGACTCGCACAAGGTATTGGTCCTTTCAGTTATTTGTTGAAGACCCCGGATACCACCTGACTCTTCCACATTTGAAAGTCTACTTATGGAAACAACCAATTACTTTTTCCTATAGATATCCGTGTTGCGCATGGCGATAGTATTCAGATGTACCCCAGTTTTATACTCCCTCGAGTATACAGTTACATGTACTTCTCAGAGATGACTCACAGTCATTGAGTCCCTACAGATGTTGGACACCTTCAGTTTCAGCAGTTCATCAATCCTTCTGAAACCTTGTTCAGAACGGTTGTCGCTTTATTCCAGTGTATCAGTTATTGAGATTAGTCATGTTATGATCATGAGTACATCCCAAAATAGTGTCCCCTTTGGACCATTATGATGTACCAGCATATTTTTTATGTCTTATTTAAGTCCCCCGTCTTGGGACTAATTGTTATGTCTTGATACGAGCATGGGTATGGGTATGCCCGCCTCATCCATTATCAGAGATTATTCCTCATTCATATTGAGGCCATGTAATATTTTTTGTTTTTGTAGCTTCCAAGGGCCATTGATCCAGTCTCCAACCGGTCTCTTCTCTTCCCCAAACCCCAGGAAAAAGACAAAAGAACTATGATGTCTATCAGCCATATATGAGCTCCTGCCCTCACACATCAGGAGGCAATCTGTTAACACCCAAAAAGTGCTCACTAGCTCATTTCCTTATTCACATGACCCATTTGTCCACTTTTCCACCATTTGAGCCTCTAAAGCCACCAAAAAGTCACCAAAAGACCATAATACACCCCTTTTTCCTCTCAAAATGAATATTTTTCCTCAAAAAGCATAAAAAACCCTAAAAAGGTCCAGAATTCCCAAAAATATTAAAGGGAATAAAAATATTCAAAATATTCAAAAAAGAAAAAAGGAGGGAAAATGTACCTAAACCATGTTGGTCAATACCATTGGTTTCCTCAAAACCATAATGGTATTCTCCACCACCAAAAACTATAAAAAGGTGGTAGGGGCTCCTGACTTTCCATCCATCCATCATCCTATCCTCATGCTGTCAAAATCTCTCATGAGTTCTTGACCATTGTAGCAATCTTGGAGAAGAGACCATTGGAGCCTGGAGCATCTCACCATTGGAGCTGCTCAACACCACAACATCCTCACCATTTGAGGTATCATAATACAAATGTTATATTTTATTTTTCTTGTTCTTGTTCTTAAATCTTTTCAAGTTTATCGTTATATGCACATGTTAGATTCAGATTTATAATTGTTTTTTTTGCTTTTAATATTTGAAACTACTATCAGTTGTTGATAGGTGCCCTTTGTACAAAGCTTGGTTGCAAAACCAAGCCAACAGTTTGTGGCGACTCCGTTGGCTTCGAATTCTTAGATCTCAGTTTTTTCTTTTGATCTTAGTTTTTGTTAGTTTTAATCATTTTAATTCATAGATCTGCCATCCTAGACAGCAGATCCATTGCTGTTCTAGATCTTGGCCCTTTCTATTGCCATTAACAGCCCGAAATTTTCATTTTCGGGTTCGTTTTTCGGCGTCCGTTTTTGGCTTTCGCCTCGTGGTTTTTTTCCCGACAGTCGCGCGGCTCATCGTGACCTCGTGGCTTTTTTCCGCGCGGCTTGCGGCGGCTTTGCAGCCATTTTACGCGCTGCACATCGCGGCCATTTTCCGCACTGCACATCGCGACTGTGTGACCGAAACCCGCGCTGCACATCGCGGCTTCGCAGCCGAAACCCGCGCTGCCCATCACAACTGCGCGGCCGAAACCCATGCTGCACATCGCGGCTTTGCGACCGAAACCTGCGCTTCCCATCGCGGCTGTTTTCCAGAAACCCGCGATGCAATTATTTTTAATTTGGTCAATTTTTTGAAAATTATTTTTTGCTGTATTTTCTGCCCATTTAGCATATTTTACAGCATTAATTTTTCTGCATTCTTTACAGCCACATTACATCTTTTATTATTTAGAATGCTCCATTAAAAGTATTTTTAAAAAATTTCAGTAATTGAAAGAGAGATTTTTCTGCATTTTATTTAGATCAAGGTTTTACTGTTTATTTGCTCAATACTTTGCCCAAGCAACTTTTAAGAGATCCATTTATTTCTTGAAATATTTATGTTATTTTCTTCCCTTTAACTTATTTCAAAGATCCATTATTTTTTAATAGTTTTTTTAAGCATTTACATGTCAAAAACGCATTTATTTTTTCCAAAACTGGAAGCATCTTTTCTTTCATTTGTAATCAATCGCCCAAGCGAGGCAAATCAATTTCAGTTTAAATACCACACATGCACCCACTCTGCCACATAATTTAAACCGAGACTTAAAATTTACCTTAAACTCAACCAACTTTTAACCCCACTTGGGGAGCACTTAAAAGAATTTTGTAGTTAGGTAGAGTTGAGGGGATAGGTGTTCAAATAACACCCCTCAATTATTACATTTGAGACATAGTGGTTGTCCTCTACGGTACCAAAATCCCTTATAATTTTGACACGGTTATCAACCAATTTATCGGGAAGGCCTCTCCCTAAGGAGGGTTGAAGTAGCCAGACTGGTTCTGGAAGTCTGAGTGGAATACCGCAATCCATTCAGTAACCGAAGGATACCTTTCGAAGTTCTCGGTGTACACCCTCTTGGTGTACAGCGGTGATAGAACCAAACTGTAGATTCACCCAACCGAACGTGTCATGAACGGGGTATCCTAGTTGCCACTCTTTAGGAATTGTCATCCCGGTATCCCTCCCGGTAGGGGGATATCTAGCCGTTGATTCAACACTCTATATTGTCTGACTTGCATTTCATCACCTTGTAGAGGATATCGTTTGATGACTTACAATACTTCTAGTTAGGTGTTTGCATGATACATTACCCACCTTTGGTCTAGTAACACCTCTTTTTTCTAGAAACTGTTTGACTTTTGGTATTCTGACCAATTTTGTTGCATCCCTCCACTTATTATAGCACAACTGCTATAATAAGTGCTTTTAGAGGTTGATTTTTTGGCCTGAGAGCCTTTATTTTTTCACTCCCATTTTGCACTCAATTTTGCATTAGGGTTTCAAGTTTTTTACATCACCACCTTACACTGAAATTTTTTAAAAATATTTCTCACCATTGAGAATTTAAGACGATCTCGTAGTCTTCAGGGTGAACCCCCTCAGTTCAGTCTACTTGGCTCTACACATCACCAATGTAGAGCCTTATCCCTTGACTCGACATGTCATCGACCAAACATACAGTCATCCGATTCTGACACGCCTCACTTCACATCTGATTCTGAGGCTGAATCCGAAAACCCTACTGAAATATCACCAAACCAACCTCATGGCTGGACCACAATATGACCCACTTTTTACTAGTACTATTGGAGATACATCCACAAACCCTTCTACTACTGTGCCATCCATGGTAAAAACAACCCCTCTAGGCATGCCTAATATGGGGGACACTCCACCTTTAGGTATGCCCAACACAGGACTACCTCCTATTATGGGTATGCCAAACATAGGAATCACACCACCTGTCATTACCACAACCCAGATCCCAGGAATTCCTGGCGATATTCCTAACCCCGGTGTAACCCATGTTGCACTTGGAAACGCTGGACCATACCAAACCACAACGGTTGCAGGACACATACCTTCAATACCTAGAATACCCTTAGGGGCTACTGGACCACTACATAATGCCACCATGAATTGTTATGTCCCAGTCACTATGCCACACCCATCTGCTAGTTTACCTTACATGGCCAGTCTGAACTTACTAGACTTAGCTAGGCTAACCAACGATCCTATCAGGCACAACCCTACATGGCCACCCATGCCTACAAATCTCCCCTCGGACATCCCCAAGTTTGAAGGAAAACTTGGGGAGGATCCCCAAAACCACATAATGTCATTTCACCTATGGTGTTCATCTAACTCCATAGTGGATGAATCCATTCGACTGGGACTGTTGCAACAAACGTTCACTGGCTCTGCAGCCAAGTGGTGCATCGAACAACCACATGGGACCCACCATACTTTGACGTCTCTCGCCTCCACTTTCCTTCAGTTTTTTCAGCTACCTGTATGCTACGATGCAGGAGTTGAAATACTTTTGTCTTGCAGACAAAACACAGCTACCCACATCACCAACCACATCCATGAGTGGCGCAAGCATCGTAGCCTCTGTAAGATAAAACTGGATGATCGTATATGTTTGGACTCGTTTCTTAAATCACTCCTACCTCTCATAGCAAAAGACGTCTCTTTCGAATGACCCCAGTCAGAGGAAGAAGCTATCCTAAAAGCTCAGCAATTCAACCTGATTTATGCCCAGTTAGGCTATCTCTACACCATCATACCAGACGCCCCACGAGGTGATTCTTCACGCAGTAATGCTCTGGGGGCATCACATGCCGCTGATGGTAATATCGGCCAAATCACGACGCAAATTAAACCTTTTAGCATGGTGAGCACCATAAATGCCCAAGACCTCGCGATATTCCACATTGGAAGGCCAACATGGAATTTTGCGTCCTTCGGGGGCCCGCCGCCAACCAAAAAGGACATAATTAAAAAGGCTAAGGCGAATAGGGTTACCTGAAACTCGCGGAATCGAAATCCAATGGTCAAATATCCCGGAAATCAAGAAAGAGCTCTGATTGCTCTGCCAAACCCACACGTAACAATGACATGTCATATGGGCCCCACACCCTATTTATAGAAATTCCACCATTTTTCAAACAACCATTGCGGTATCATACGACGTTTGTTCTTCAAACCATTGGTACCATTGGAATCAGCACAACAAGAAATTCATGATAGATCTTTCCTTTTCCTGTTTTCACCAGGTCCATTTTTTGACCATTCTTTCATGCCCTCGTTGCCTCGGTTTACGTGCCACATCGGTCGTTCTCCATTTTTTACGAGTCTTATAACGCCGGATTCAGTTTTTTGTGCTCGTGATGATGCTTGAGATCATTTCTCGCTCTCACGCCCAGATGTTTTGGGCATTTTTTCCCATGCCCCCTCGTCGCCTCGGTTTGCATGCCACATCGTCCGTTCTCCATTTTTTTACGAGTCTTATATTGCCGGATTCAGTTTTTCATGCTCATGATGATGCTTGAGGTCATTTCTCGCTCTCACCCCATAATTTTTGGGCATTTTTTCAAAATGCCACTCATCACCTCGGTTTGCGTGCCACATTGGTTGTTGCCCCTTTTTTACAATCTTTATGTCACTGGATTCAGTATTCCACACTCATGATGATGCTTAAGACCTTTTCTCGCTCTCATAAACCCCTTTTCGTTCGGTATAGTTTTACCTCTTTTTCGGGCCGAGCAATCCCTTTTATGAAAAAGGCACTTAAGGAGTTTCTGTTAAGCTCTTTTCTGACTCCTAAAACAATGAAAAGATTGCCGAGCAACCTTGCTTCCTTTCATGCTCACTAAACGTATATGAAAGGGCGTCTACCTGGTATAAGTTTACCCATTTTCTGGACCTTGTAGACTAATTACGAAAAAGGAATACTCGAGTCACATCGGCTAGAAGAGTTCTCCATTTGCATCATTTTATGCTTTTTCAGGCCTTGGAGACTAACTTACGAAAAAGAAAACCAATGGAGTCCACTTACCGCTTTCAGACTCTCTAAACATGAAAGTGACCACGAGCAATCACCATCCTGGGCTCGTAAAAACCCACAGGACGGTACCCACAACCACTGCAGAGTCTTCTTATCGTTTTCAGACTCCTTAAAAATGAAAGCACCCATGAGCACGAACAATCCTGGGCTCACAAAATCCACAAGACAGTACCATTTCAGAGCACACTTTTATCCCTTCTTTGAGCTCATTAAAACTATAAAGAAGGACTCAATGGTGCTTCTCGGCACCACAACAGATCACATCTACTCATATGGAAGCTTCCCCATTTTGGTCGCCTTTGTTCAGAGTATTCTGCAGTATGTCACCCTGAGAATCCCTCGACAGCACCCATTAGCGTGACCCCCCCCCAGATTCAATACATACCCTTCAGTCCCTAAAAGCTATGATCCCCACACCTACAAGTCAGTTCCCTACGCTGCCAGGTCAACCATGTCATCATGCTCTGAACAAAGGAAGTTTGAGTCTACCCACTCTATGACCCCAGTTACTTCCCATCCCCACAAGTATGTCAGTCCTACCATCAGTACTACCACACTTCAGTTCTACACCTCGTGCTCCTATCAAGGAAACATCATTTCCTTCTTAGTTGCTGGTCTCCCTCTGTCGACGACAACCAAATTTATTCCAGAGGATAGACCTAGAGGTCCCTGTGTCTTGGACTCATCACCATTTAGAATGAGTGCCTACGAATCATTTCGAGAAGAGTCCTCAGTGCCTCTCCCAATGGTCGTTTCTCACATGCTCAACTTCAACACCTTGATCGCATCGTTGAGACTCGCACAGGGTATTGGTCCTTTCAGTTATTTGTTGAAGACCCCGGATACCACTTGACTCTTCCACATTTGAAAGTCTACTTATGGAAATAACCAATTACTTTTTTCTATAGATATCCGGGTTGCACATGGCGACGGTATTCAGATGTACCCCAGTTTTATACTCCCTCGAGTATACAGTTACATGTACTTCTCAGGGATGACTCACAGTCATTGAGTCCCTACAGATGTTGGACACCTTCAGTTTCAGCAGTTCATCAATCCTTCTGAAACCTTGTTCAGAACGATTGTCGCTTTATTCTAGTGTATCAGTTATTGAGATCAGTCATGTTATGATCATGAGTACATCCCAAAACAGTGTCCCCTTTAGACCATTATGATGTACTAGCATATTTTTTATGTCTTATTGAGGTCCCCCTTCTTGGGACTAATTGTTATGTCTTGATACGAGCATGGGTATGCCCGCCCCGTCCATTATCAGAGATTATTCCTCATTCATATTGAGGCCATGTAATATTTTTTGTTTTTGCAGCTTCCAAAGGCTGTTGATCCAGTCTCCAATCGGTCTCTTCTCTTCCCCAAACCCTAGGAAAAAGACAAAAGAACTATGATGTCTATCGGCCATACAATGAGCTCTTGCCCTCACACATCAGGGGGCAATCTGTTAACACCCAAAAAGTGCTCACTAGCTCATTTCCTTATTCACATGACCCATTTGTCCACTTTTCCACCATTTGAGCCTCTAAAGCCACCAAAAAGTCACCAAAAGACCATAATACACCCCTTTTTCCCCTCAAAATAAATATTTTTCCTCAAAAAGCATAAAAAACCCTCAAAAAGGGTCAAGAATTCCCAAAAATATTAAAGGGAATAAAAATATTAAAAATATTCAAAAAAGGAGAAAGGAGGGAAAAGGTACCTAAACCATGTTGGTCAATACCATTGGTTTCCTCAAAACCATAATGGTATTCCCCACCACCAAAACTATAAAAAGGTGGTAGGGGCTTCTCACTTTCCATCCATCCATCATCCTATCCTCATACTTTCAAAATCTCTCATGAGTTCTCGACAATTGTAGGAATCTTGGAGAAGAGACCATTGGAGCCTGGAGCATCTCACCCTTGGAGCTGCTCAACACCACAACATCCTCACCATTTGAGGTATCATAATACAAAAGTTATTTTTTATTTTTCTTGTTCTTGCTCTTAAATCTTTTCAAGTTTATTGTTATATACACATGTTAGATTCAGATTTATAATTGTTTTTTTTGCTTTCAATATTTGAAACTGCTATCACTTGTTGATAGGTGCCCATTGCACAAAGCTTGGTTGCAAAACCAAGCCAATGCCAATACAACATTCATCCATATCCTGTAACTTTCTAGACGCCTTCCAATATCTACCAAAACATTGTTAAGAGTTTGTACTACTCCCAACATGTCAGCAAAGAGGTTTCATTCTAGATAAGTAGCAATGGAATGTTGTACAGTGCCATAGGCCACTTACCCATCACATGCATATTAGTATTATACTATTCATTAATGCAATTATTCTAATATGCATAATACACAACCTAAGTCTAGGAACGTAAGCATATACATCATTGAACAACATTATTTTAGCCAATGCTTCAATACAACATTCATCCATATCCTGTAACTTTCTAGATGCCTTCCAATATCTACCAGAACATTGTTAAGATTTTGTACTACTCCCAACATGTCAGCAAAGAGGTTTCATTCTAGATAAGTAGCAATGGAATGTTGTACAGTGCCATAGGCCACTTACCCATCACATGCATATTAGTATTATACTGTTCATTAATGCAATTATTCTAATATGCGTAATACACAACCTAAGTCTAGGAACATAAGCATATACATCATTGAACAACATTATTTAAACAAACAGATATGTAAGAAATGACAATTCAAATACTTATCTTTGTTTGGTTGTTGGGTGGACTCCCTCTGAATATTTGCAACTCCATTCTGATGTGGATTGTGAGAAGTGGTCGACTCCCTCTGAATATTTGCATCCTTGTAGAAACTACTAGAGTGTGCTCCCTCTTGATCTTTGCTTCCTAGATTACCTATCCTTGAACTTATATCCATCCTCAATCACTATGCATGCTTACAAGTATCATTATTGTGATATCTTCGAGATCTCATACATAATCATACATTTATTAGTATATTCTCAATACTATCAAAACACAATAATCTTAAGCATGTATAGTCATGATCATTTCAAATAGAAATAATAAGCATTAGTATTCAAGGACTCTTATGGTTAGTCATATCATAAATTAAAGTAAGAAACATAATATGCCGAAACCCGTGATTATTCAAACCTGTACTTTCATGACTCTTTTGGTTAGTCATATCATCAATTAAGGAAAGAAACATAATATGCATACACCCATGATTATTCAAACCTATGAATAATCATTATCAAACATGCCATGTATACTTATATAAGAGATCCTATCACAAGGTAGGATTCTAACTTGATATAGGAAAAAACATACCTGGATTAGTATGTTAGCTAGTTATGTCTAACATAGCCACATGATGTCTTCTTGTTCTCTTCAATGACTTGTGCTAGTAACATGCATATCTCATAAGTTAACCATTATAGAACCAAGTTATACATACCTCGTAAATAGATCTTCTATGTGATCCATGACAATGGATGAATCTTTGTCTTCATGTCACCATGATCATATGTTCTTGAACTAGAACATGATTTGTCTTTCTTGGTGTACCTTTCATGTTAGCGGACAACATAAACCTCATACAACACCATAATGCATTAGTACAATCATAAGTGTCAACACCCTAATCAATGAATATCTTCTATCATGCATTCATAATTTTATTAAGGTGATACGACAAGTCTAAATTTAATCAATATTATACTAACCGTAATAATATGAAGACAAACATACCATGAACTTAATTATGAACAAATATCGAAACATACCTGGATAAGTCATACCTGACGAGATTGCTTGTAGTATTCTTATGTAAAGCCTTAGCCTCATCTCCCTCTAAAACAGGAACTTCTTCACTTATGCAGGTGACCAATCCATTCTCTTCTAGGATTAACCCAATCCACTTGATTTGCAGAAACTAGATTTGGATCTGGATTAGGGTTTGTGAGGAAAACCCTAAAAATTCAAACTTTGAATTTCAAACTTCTGAAAGGATAGAAAGATGCGCCTTGATGAGCTAATCAAGCAGGTATACTCAGAATTTGAAATTTGCAAAGTTTTACCCCTCAAAATTGCCTTTGAAACTTCCGGATCTTCTAGACAGGATCCCGAACTAGCATTTGATAAAGCCCACCCTTCTACCTAATCAAAAGGTTCGATCCAAAGCTCTAAGCTTCTAGTTTTTTGAGGAGCTTCCAGCCGTGGTCACAAATTTCAAAAATTCCCATTTTTGCAGAAGCCCTAATTTTCTACTTTTCCGATCAAAGTCCCGAACTAGGGTCTGATCAAGCCTGGCCTTCTGCCCTACCAAAAATTCTGATCTTGGTCTCTAAATTTCGATTTTGATGAGTAACATTCATTCGTGGTCTCCGATTACAAAAATTCCATCTTTCTCCAAAACCCTAAATTCCCGAAGCCATGAATGAAGGTGCTAAAAAATAATTCTGTTTTGACATACATATGTACCTGATTGTTTCTGGTGTAACTACGAACTTTCCGATCCACAAGGTCTGAAACTTCTACCTGTGGTCGCCCAACCCGGCATATTTCCAACCCCATAGGTCTGACCTCAATTATATTCTCTGAGAGAGAGTTATTCCAAGTGTCGCAACGTGACCTGTTTATGGGATAAAATAGGCGTGCAAACTTGTACGACGTGCCACGTGTCACTGGTTCAGTTTCCGCCTCTGAAAAAGTTACCTGAGAAAGTACAATCTTTGCACTACCTATCACATTTTGTGAAATTCCATTTGGAGCTTCCTAGCCCAATTTATGACCTTTTTTCCTAGGAAACCTATTTATGACTTAGATCTGGAAGAGGCAGAAACACTAGATTGTACAGATCATAAAACACAAAGTAAAACGAATTAGAAGTTGTCCTTTGGATACAAGGTACATGGGGATTTGATCTTTGACCTGTAAATGTTTCAGATCTGAAAACTTCACCAAAATGGATTTATGGCGAAAGTGCTACGATGACGAGTGCGAAAGTGCTACGATGATTGGTTTTTGCTATATCAAGCCCTAGCATCGCAAGTGCAACAAGTGTCATACATGCCATACCATGCCTTCTTTCAGGCTAGATTTGATACCATGTTAGTTTTTTAGAATTTACTTCAATCTAATCTAGGATATTAACTGAGAGAACAACATGTACAACATATCTACAGCATATCAATCATGGACACAATAATGCAAGCACACAAGAGACACAGAGTTTACTTGGGAAAAACCATAAAGGTGAAAAAACCCAATAACTTCCTCAGATATAGACAGAGCAATGATACAACCCAAACATAAGAAATAGACATATCCTAGCAGCAGCTTCTCGTCCTCCACAAGTGCGCCACTCTCCCAAGACTGTGAGAGAGAAAATAGAATGATCAAATAGAGTGCCTCCCACACTCTAGTTATACTTGACTTGACTTGCCTAATAACCTTTACTAGGTCAGCCTTAAATTAACCACATAACATAATGTTGACTGGGCCGACACCCAATAGGGTGGTCTAATAACCCTTCGAACCACATGACATATACAGGGCCAACCCCAACAAGGTGGTCTAATAACCCATCAAGTATAAGTTACGACACTTACAATATAAATGACGACACTTCTGTATAGAGGAATAATAACATCTCTATAGGAATACAAACACTTCCATATAGAGGAATAATACCATCTCTATAGGAGTACAATATACATATATGAAATACATTCCGAAGTTACATATACATCAATAATGCTCCCGGGAAAGAATTACCTTGAGGATACATTCCCATAGGCATCGGATTGGAGACTATGGGCCACAATGGATTCTAGTAAATACAATGACCCTGACCAATAGGATAGTATTCTCCTACAAATTGATTCATAAAAGGATGAACCAGTATTTACATAGAAGGGACCCTTTGGGAAGGGAAAGCAATATTCCCAAAATTTCCCATAGGATTGTACATGTTTGCCCCTAATGAAGGGGGAGGCATAAATCCATTTGATGGCAGAACCCCAGTCGAATGGTGACCATACATTCCCACCCAAGGGGAAAATGAACTAGGACGAGGATGTTCCATAAGAAAGGAGTTCGTAGGGACTGGTCCAATAGAGGATAAAGAAACCTATTGAATATACGTAGTGGAACCACTGCATTCATGCTCACTACCACCTAAAAAAGGATTAAAACTAGTATTAAGTGCTAACAAAGGGGGAGGCCATCCCCTGAAAAAAGGAGAAGTAGGAGGGATATGACCACTCCCAAATTGATATGTAGTGAAGGGGGTTGAAATGCATCTAAACCCAACACCAGAGATACTACTATAACCAGGTATTGAAGATGGTAAACTGGATGAAAGATGGGGCATGCCAAATGAAAACGGATTAGTGGTTTCAGGAATCGGTGAAGCATCACTGCCCGATGATCCCAAGGAGAAAGTGGATACATGATCGAAAGACCAAAAATTATTACAAGGATTCGTACTGATGGGTCGCGATGAACCAACAACATGAGGGTTAGTAAACATGGGAGTCCTCAGAATCCAAGAGACAGAAAAAAGAGGACTCTCATGGAATCCTCCACCCCTTGTTGATAGCGAGGTCGAAGGGATCCCCGATGTATTGGATGTGGATTTGATAGTGAGAATTCTCTAAAGCTCATGGTGTGGTAAATAAAAGCCACCAATGATATCTCTGTGCCTCTTGTGGCAAGGCTGCATAGGGTCATCGGGTGGTAGACCTGCAAAACGACGAGAATGACGGATAGCCGGAATGCGATCCATGATGACTCCAATGAGTCGTCAAAACGAAAATCAATCCCTAATTCCAACTAACTGACAACAAGCACACTCCTAAAGAATGTATTCCAATATGCATGCAAACATAGAGAGGGGATAAAGGGACTCCCGACACTATAGAAGGTATGCCTTTCCCAGGAGGGGCATGAGGCTCCCGAACTACATCCGGAGGTAACATATCTAGTTATAAGGGCCCTCAACTTCAATGCATAAATCATTGTATTGTCCAACCAATATCTGGCCCAAGACACTCATAGAATAACCCCTGCAAATACCCTATGCGGTACCTAGGAAATGAAACTATGGTCACCACGTATAACCAATTGCTCATGTGAATAATCAAAGGTTGGATCCACCATATGGGTAGGGTCGAAAATCCCAAAGGTCAAGAAACACCTAGGTGCTCCAAGAACCCATAGATACGAATAAACCCAGGATATATATCCAACGGTAGGAAGGTCACGGACAAATATCTCCTCAATCGAATTTCATGTCACCTTGTGATTAACTTGTGTGTAAGGAGAGCCTCTTGAGAACACCAATTATACAATGGGTTTCACTACTCCTTGGTTAGACTCATAATGTTTAGTTTCATAGTCTTGGAGAAGTTTACTCATATAAACATATTCCAAGACTCTAAAACCTATACTTGTTGGTGCACCCTATACAATAAAAAAGGTTTTTAATCAATTTTAAATTAAGCGTTAATTTTAGTTGGCTATGCTTACTCAAGGGGATATGGTCGTGAAACTAATGACGTTATGACTCAGAAATAAAAAAGAAGCATACATAAAAACATCGTTAAGTGCTAGACTTGTTTTTCAAAATAATTTTTTATGCCACTAAATGAAATGCAACTACGGTCTCTTTAAATTTCAAATGACAATGCAATCTTTCCTAAAATTCCAATACTAATGCAACTCCCAATAGAAGTGAAAGTGCTCAATTCAAATGAAAAATGCACATATTTTTGTATTTTTGAAATATATGAATGAAAATGCAATCTTGAATCATGAACTTCTCAGATTATGCAGCAAGTAATCCAAGCAAGACAACAAGAAGCATGACTCAAGCAAGCCAAAAGGCCATAAATGATAAAAAATGACAAAAACTAATTTAAAGAAAAACAAATAAAAAGAGAGCTTCCATTCACTATAAAGGCACTAAACAGATTGCCCAGAGGCCCAAGAAGACTCATCAACACTCATAATTCACCCAGCAAACACCTAACTCAAGATATAGGCTTAAAAGTGAGGTGTACGCGACTGTTTGACCAACAACAACGTATGTACGTCATAAAAACACAGGCAGAGCACATGTATGCGGATAGGATTAGCCAGCACGCATGGGTGGAAAAAAATGCTAAAAAACAATTAAAATGAAGCCATATTCCTAAAGATAAAATAAATGTACAGACTGACAAGCTACCAATGACACAAAAACTCAGAAAAAAAGAGAGCAATAAGAAGGAAAAATAGCCCAAAAAGAACCCCAAACAGAGCATCCCCAATGGAGTCTCCAATTCTGCTACGGAGAAAAAATTCTTATGGCTTAGGGTGGACCAAAACAAACAGATTGACCCAAAAAAACAATTCAATCCTCAAGTATGCTAGATAAATGTAAAATGCCAACAACAAAAAAAGAAGTTCTTACCCCAACCAGGTGGTCGAAGAAGACCACCGTTGAGCTTGAAATCCAATGCTCCTTACCTACAACTTGTCCTCAACAACAAATATATATGAGCATATGGAATATACATATTAAATGTTAGCATAAAAACTAGAACAATCCATTAACATATTTAACAAATATACCCACGGAATGTAACATTAACATTTGCCAAATGTATTTGATGAGAAAAGAACATTTCTATTAATGAAATGCACAGGAGTACATAGTGACAACCTTCTGTAGGAAACTTGTCAGAACCGAGAACTAAGTTCCTCCACCTGAACCTCCACCACTTCAATCCTCCATGCAAAGGAAATCTCACAAGTTCAAGTAGTAATTGTGTTCCTCCTTCACAAGATATGGAAGAGCTTGGGAGATGAAAATCAAAGAGTTCAAATAACAAGGATAAAGGGATGCAGACTCACGACAATGGAAATGGGGAAAACTATCTCCAGAGTTTCCTTACTCTCTAGTTTCTCTTCCTCTCATGCTTCACAATGGCTCAACATGTAATCCTCAAAGGAGGTGGAGGGTTAAATCAGAGCATTTTCCAGCATATGGAAGGCCAAGGATCAATATGGTCATTAATTGGGATGGAAAAATCCAAATATTTTTTGTTTTGAGCACAAAACCCGATGTATGTAGGTTGTAGTGGAGAAGCCTACGTATACACATGCTATAATGATGTTAGGGCGTGTACATCAACAAAAATGTGCTTTTAAGGGGTTTATCTGAGCAAGAGGGATGGTTTGAGTCTTCATAGGGACATGGAAAGGCCATCGAGGCATGTTGCATAGGGTGTGGAAATCATGCTATAACAATAAGTACACTCTTTCATGATGAATATGGTTTTTTAAGTGACATTTTGCATGTTTATGAAATAATTAAGCTATGAAATTATTTCTTAAAGTTTAATAGAAATCTTATTTAGTTTTATCTCTAGATTATTCTAAGAGTGTCTTGGTTTCTATTAAAAAATATGTTGATGTGCCTTGGCAATTTATTTGAAGTGTTCACTTTTCCATTTCTTATTTTTGGCAAAGGGCCAATATACCTAACATGTTCTCTAGAAAATCAACAATTGGTTCAAAATTTATTTGCATTAGTGGAAGCAATTTAGTTACTAAATGAACCAAATTATGCCAATTAATAGATAAATTCATAAATTTGTTTCTGATAATTGATATAGTGAAATTGATTAATGGGTCCCTCCCTATAAGCACTATAAATAATCTTACATCTTCTTTTGTTAGACCCAAAACTATTGTTGGACCTGTATATCATGTTACTAGTGGTGTTTATTTTTAGATTAATGGTTGTGTGTAAGTTCTTGTATTAATAATGAAAGCACTTGAATGTTTGGATACAACAGTTTCAGATGCACCTGTTTTGATTGTATGTGAGGTCCTGTTGCTTTCAAAATATTTCAAGATCTTTGTCTAGGAAAATAGAATTATGAGAAGATAGTTAAATTATCTCCCCCTACTCCCTTTACTCTCTTCATATGAAAGATGTGATATTTTTTTATGAAAGTTGCTCTATACTTACTATAATATAATATGTGGTTGTAAATTGTAGAGGATTTTTATGAGATATTCCAATTCTAAACTCTAAATTTTATAAATAATTCATTAACTAAGTAAGATTAATACCATCTTAACTTATTGTCGTAAAGGTATTGATGTTAGGATATTCCTATACTCCATCATAGTCCCACCAGTATTCTGATCATTTACATTTTCAGTCATGCATGCACCTTTAGGGTTTGCATGCATCCCAGTCGTCAGTCCAGCACCTAGCCCTCAGTTAGCCAGCCCCCAGGAGCTTCTCGCTATTCAGTTTTATCCCTCCAGTTGCTTAATGCGCCCTTCTTCCTTGATTTTAGGGAGCAACTCGCCCTTCTTCACCTACCAGTCCAGTTGTCACTCAGTTACAGTCAGTTACAGTCAATTACACTTAGTTACATTGAGTTACACTCAGTTACACCTACCAGAGTTAGTTTGACTGATGGTTGACAGTTACTTGAGCATTGATGATTCCACTGATGATGATGAAGACTTCCAGTTGTGCTATGATGATCATGAGGACACCTAGTTGTTCTCCGATGACACTCTATTGATCTTATGATCACTCTGGGAGGCTAATTCAAATTGCCACCTTAGGCATTCGAATCCTCTCTACCATTGTACTATTTATTTGTCCATACTGTGATTAATTAATTAGTGTGTGTGAAGTATTATTGCTTCTATCCGAGTTCTACTGTACCATGTTATTTTGTTGCCCATTATACTGTATTGTTCACTCTTCTTCTATTTTCCTGCTTAATCATAATTACTCTTGTGAGGTACACATCATCTCTTAGATCTGCTGTGAGGATTTTCACATGGTATCAGAGCATGTTGAGAGTATTGTTTATCTCCATTCTTTAGAGTTTTTTGCAGGTTATTACCAATATTTCAAGTGCAGCAGTTTCTGCATTTTTGCAACAGTAGTAGTTGTAGTTATTCTATATTGTTTTTGCAGGTCCTCTACAGCTTCTATGTATTCATCAAGAATTACTCCTCTTGATCCACTCAACTATGATGAATGGAAACCAAGAATGATAGTAGACTTGAAGATCCATGATCTTTTTTATTGTTATTTTGAAAGAGAGTTCAAATCCCCTGAAGAGAAGATTGACTGGTTAAATAAAACTTACATGCACTTTGCAGCAATAATGTTTTCTTTGTTTGCACGCCAGAGATTCCAATTCAAATAACGTAATGGTGTTGAAACTCCAAAGGAGTTATGGACTTGGTTAAATTTTATGTGACCCTCATCTATGCTCAAGTTGTTGGTAGACTTGTTATTGTATAATGAAGGTTCCTATCTAACAAAGTTTCATGAATGGGGTCACTAATAAAATATTTGAAGGAGGTCATTATTTTCTTAAAGGAGGTCACAATAAAATATTTGATCAACATGATTTTGATCCATGATAAAGGTTTCAACAAATTCTTTGAGACATAGCTTATGGGTTGGTGCAAGCTAATGCTGGCCACTCATGACGCATTAGTCGCAATGGACTTCTGCAAAAACAAAAATTTGAACGTCAAAAAGCAATATTAGAGCTACCTACACAACTTTTTGGAATATGGCATAAGATATAAAACGTAGAAAATTGGATTACCTTCCGGAATATATAAATAT